>JAHWFO010101044.1:0-32356 GCA_023313115.1 Rhysida immarginata | reverse complement strand
AGCGATCGCGATCTTCCGCCATCAGGCGCATGTCCTCCCTGGTAATATCCAAGCGACTCGAACCCAGATTCTCCATGTAGTGTAGCCACCTGGTTCTAGGCCGACCCCTTGGTCTCTTACCCACCGGCTTGGAAAATAACTGCCTAGGAAGACTAGTTTGCGGCATCCGTATCGCGTGGCCATACCAGCGCAAGTGAGATCTCTCAATGCGGAGAAGTAGCGGCTCAACACCTAAAGATTCCCTTATTGTGCTGCTGTACACTCTATCTAGTAGGGTAATACCTGCCACATCTCTCAGAAATCTCATTTCGGCCGCTTGTACCCGCGATCGCACTCTTTCGGTCATTAACCAAGCCTCATGACCATAGGTGAGAATGGGGACAAAGATAGATTTGAAGACGGAGAGCTTAACTTTGTTACCCAGCTCGCGTTTCGTTACCACGGATCACCACAGTTCACGTCTGATACAGCTTGCTGCACCGATCCGAGCATCCAATTCTTTCTCCTGCCGTCCATCACTCGTGAATGCAATCCCGAGATACTTGAATTTCTCCACCTGTCTCAATGAGGCTCCCCTAACATGGAGAGCGCACTGAGGAGGCTGTCTTGAAAGGACCAGAACCTCGGTTTTCGCTACACTGATCTTCATTCCATTTGGCTGCAAACTGGTCTAGTGCATGCTGAAGGTTCGTGCGAGAAGACCTAAGCAGGACAAGGTCGTCAGCAAAGAGCAACCTCTCCACCAGGCAGTCGCCCACACAAACACGCTCATCGCCTCGGCTGCCCCTGTCTATGCAGTCCATAAAGATAATGAACAAGAGGGGCGACAGTACGCACCCTTGGCGGAGTCCAACACCCACGATAAACGGTCTTCACTTAATGCCATTTATCCGGACACACATCTCAGAGGTTTCGTACAGAGACATGATAGCAACCAGTAATTGCCCATCCACTCCATACTCTTGCAACACTTGCCAGAGCTTCTCCCGAGGAACTCTGTCATATGCTTTTTCGAGGTCCACAAAGCAAGCGTAGACCTCTTTTGCATACTCCCAGGATTTCTCAAATATTTGCCTTAGAGCAAAGATGTGATCCGTCGTGCTTCGGCCAGGTCAGAAACCACACTGCTCTCCCGACAGTTTGGAGTCGACTATTTCCCGACTTCACTTCTCCAGACACTTAGGGTGCTTCTAAAAACTCTCGAGCGCTCATTTTCAATCACGTGATCGTTTACCCCTGATCGCGCCCGCTCTATTCAAACGCTCATGAAGTTTTTTGACAGTGCCAAGGGCAACGAGATAACAGCCCGATCAGTAAATAAGAGGTAACTGCCACAGAAACTCGTTACGCTTTCAAACTTTCTGTTTTAAGCGTAATTATTTATTTTTATTGTCCATTATTATAATCTGATGGGGATTTATTAGATTTCAATGCATTTATTCTTTTATGACAATAAATACGAGAGTGTTAAAATATCTACGTACGAGAGTGCACGTACGATAAAACGAAACTTTAAAGAAAATTCGAAACCTAAGAGAAAAATTAAAAAATTAAAATTTATAAAACAATCTTCGCTTTTATCTTCAGCTCCTTCGCCCCTGCCGTGTATCTTGACCTGTTCTGTGCCTTCGGATTAATTGCAAAACTATAAACCGCATTGGAAACGGACTTCAAGGTGGGATATGCTTTCATTGTCAGCCATTATTGCGAAAGTAATGAAAGCGAAAGTAGTGAAAGTGAGCGAGGCAACGCGAAGTGATCACAATGGAAATAAGATCACTTTGATCCTGAGCGTTCCCAACACGACGATGAGATCGGGGAGTTTTTAGAGGCGCCAGTGACGAGCGCTCTGTCATTTTTAGATGCAGTGCTCGCGTTGATCATGAACGCTTACGCTCGATCGCGACTGGAGAGAGTTTTTAGAAGCAGCCTTAGCGTACACTTTCCCAGGAATGCTGAGCAAAGAGATGCAATCTCTCTGATCTCCCTTTTTGAAGATGGGGATCACAATTCCTGTCTGCCATTGCTTAGGGGCCTGTCCAGATATCCAAGTAACCTGACACACTCGAGTCAGCCACAGGATACCATCCTGATTTAAGGCCTTTAAATTTATACATGTGAGATTCATTAGCATTTGAATATTTCATTTTTTGCACAGTTCAATTTTATCATCTTTAGATTTTGATAATGGGAATTATAAAATACACATTAGGAATTATGTGGATATTTTTGTATGATAAATGCACATAAAGCAATATTTATAAAATCTGTTTAGCAATTTAAGTTTTAACAGGAATAGATGAGTTTGTACTTTTGTAAAAATTATTTTCAACACAAAACAAAATTGCTTGAAATTTAAAATGTTTTTTTGCCGTTTCTGTTTAAATATAAGATATCCAGAAAATAATTTTAAAATCAAAAACATAAGTAAAAAAAAAAAGGTTAAACTGGAAAAAACTTTTTACAACTAAAGTTTTCCTGGGCGTGTTCAGTTAAATTTCCGATTTCAATTGTTAGACATTGCAACAATGTAACAATTGAAATGGAAATTTAACTGGACACGCCCAGGTTTTACTGTGACGTCAATAATGCTTGCCTCAATGTTACTATTTGCGTCATTCATGGATGGCCTGAGTGTTTCATTGCAAATGTTCAGAGGGCGCCTATTAACAGCATGTTACATTTTTTCTATGGGAAAATAATGAAATGGCATGTCTCTCTAGTGAAAGTCTCTGGTATACACATATTACTGAGTTAATAGATAAATTTAAGTACTTTCCACACTAATATCCAATCTTTTTTTTGATTTTTTTGATTTTTTTTAAATGTAATCCAATACGTCCATCCAGGGCGTGTATGGCCAGAAGCCGATGAGTTGGGTCCCGGGATGAACCTGGATTAACGACTGCTGTATGATGGTCGCAGCAGCTGGGGAGGTGAAAATCGTGTGTCACCATCCAGTGACTAGTCGTGCCTGATGTTGCTTAACTTCACACAAGTTGTGTGTGCAGTGAAAGCCTACCAGGCCTTCATTAATCATTTGGAGAAAAATACTCAAATGAGTTCAATGCAAATTCTTTATCTTAGGCTAGAGGTTGTGTAATCGATTTTAAATTCACACGATTATGTGATGTTAGACGGAACTTTAATGTCGATCGTGTACCCGAAGAGATTATTTTTTTAACTCAATGATAGAACTAAACGTCAGTGGAGTGTTATCCTTTATAATGTTCGAGAATTCTGTCGACTATATAATGACGATAAAATGAATTAAGAATACGTCCAAAATTGTTCAGGTAAACGCCTGAATGGTTAGCTTTTAATAGTTTATAGACCTTTACGATCTGTAGCTCATGTGCTTGAGTTGTTACGAAAATTCTCTGTCAATGATATTATGATCTGAGATGGCACTCTGATTGTAGGGATATCCGACTCGAAAGATCAAATTAAGTTGGAATAATCCCTTGAAGTGTGCACAAAGGACCAATGTATGTACCGGAATCTATCAGATCAGCTTATATCTTGAAACAAATGGTGGCTTCCATACAAAACTCCACGATGGCCAAGTGAAGTGGAATTAAACTGACAAGGGAAGTGTACGAAGTTGTTCGACCGTAATTTTATTTGCGCGCAAGCATATCTTGGAAGTGATGGCGTTGCGTGGCGCTTCGGAAGAGAAAAGTTCATAAAGAAATAGTTCCCCAAACTTTGCACATGAACATGACCAGCCGTGAGAAAGCACATATAAAATTGAGAAATTAAACCGAAGTGAAAATTATGGCCAAATCGATCGTGTGCGGGCGGGCGTTATCGTGCTGCAGAAGAGGGTCCAAAGCTGCCATTAAATCCTGGTGTCGACAACAACCCCGGAATTCCTCTCGGACGGGTTCACCCGACTAGTCACGCGTTGGCGCAATGCGTGGAAAGGGGTGAGGACTATGTCGAAAAATGAATAGTGCATTACATAGAGGACAAATGTAAGTATCAGATATAAAAATAATTTTGAAAATTTGTTAACAAATAAAAAAAGTTACGGACCAGGAAGCAAAAATTCTTGAAAACCCTCGTATATACAATGACGAATCACTAATGAGATATATTCCATTACAAATACTAAATGGCTATTTCCGAGTTACACTCCCATAGAAGATTCTGTAAGGGGAAAAATAGGGGACCTTTTAAAAGAATTCGCAAGAACGGGAGGACTTTTTACGTATTAGATGACTTGTCTGTTAAAATTAAGATTACTAATATAGTATACATTTAAGATGTATAAATGAGTAATTGTAAACAGTTGCCCTAAGAACAAGATTTTGGAACGTTCCACCTCGTCTTGTATATTTATCGCCCAATCTAATAAACTAAGCCTTTATTTTTTTTTCGGAAACAGTTAATTACATACAGACAGGCTATATCGTTAAATTGCTATGTCGGTGAATTGTGAGTGCAAACGAGATAAAGCATGTTCGAAAAAACAAAGAAGCCCCTTTGCACTTCCTCCTTCACTTTCTTCTTCGCTGTTATCATTTAAATAAATATCAATACATCAATAAGTGGAGGGAAACGATATTTATAGTTTGTTCAAGTGATATTGAATGATATTAAATATAATATTGCTGTCTTGGTTTTTGAATGACAAAGATAAGTTCAAATTAGTAATCGTTAGGGATTTTTGATACTTTGCAACTTAACAAATTAATTTTTATCATTGGCTCCATTATGCCTTCGGTGCATCACAATCATTATGCCTCATTGGCTCTAGGGGATGCACTTCATGGGTCTTCTGACATATAGACGAAGTGCATGGAGGAGTCACTTGTAAATTGTTTGTCTTGATAAAGTAGCCTGTATTGCTACGCCAGCTCCCTGCCCAAGTTACTTCCGTGCTATGTCGGCTCCGTCTGACCGTTAGCGCTAGATAGCGGTCTTGCCGAGGCGTGTCGGGCAGTATTTCCACTCATCTCGAGACGTGTCCACGGGCGAGAGATGACGCTCGTTGACACTGTCAGCGCGTGGGACACTTCCAAATGTGACTGGCCTGTCCTAGATGTTAGCGTTTTTCCTAACTGATGTTGTATCGATACTGCAAAGTATTCGATACTTTTTTGTACTAAGTATCAAATGTCGATATTTTTATTTTTAAAAAAATGGTTCATTATTTTCATTGTCGGAATTTATTTTAAAAAAATCCTATTTATTAAAACGCAAAGCACTTTTTTAATAGTAAAATGGGCACTTCTGCGCATGCGCATTAATCATTGTTATCGTAATTAATTGTTGCATGTAATTGTTGTTAATTTGATCATCAATCCTAGCAAAATTATTGATTGTGTCGTCTTTGTGGAGAGGATTGTTTATGATTGTCTATGAAACCACAGTTGTTTGCCGTCAAATTTGGCGGGTTCCATTTAGTTGTTCATTATTTTATATTCTATCATATTTTTTTCCAATAGCTCTAGAATGTTAAAGTAAATTAGTAAATATACAACCATATTCTGCCATCTTCAACTCTTTAATTCATCAATACTTTGCAAAAACAACAACATGTTCAGTTTTCTTGTACTTAAAAGCTGTTTTCCTTCTTTGTTTGCGGATGCTTGGTACCCATGTGTTGTTTATTTCCGCTACTACACAGATTCTTTTGGCAGAGTTTGCATTTTGCCATGTAAACCTTGTTAAAAAGTCTCAAACAAAGCTCCTGGTCTGCGCATGTGGCGCACGCTTACTTTCAGTAGCCATTTTACTTTCCGCGAGTTGCTAAATTCAACAGTTGTACAGCGCTGTACGAAGCGCTGCAGCAATAGAATGGTTAAAAGCATAGTTGAGCTCTGTTGAAGGCTCGTGCATCAGAGCACTGATTCGAGATTACTTGCTTTTCGTCGCTGGTTCTGTTGCAACACAGTGCAGCATGACGTCATTTTTGATGCTTCAGCGCTGAAGAAGTGTTGAATTTAAAAACTTCGCGGTTTCTTTTTCTTTCTTTATCGATACCTTGGAAAGGACGTTACCGTATAATCGATACCGTTTGGTATCAATACAAACAAGTATCGCTAGAAATATCCGATACTAATTTTTGAAAATATCGATATATCAATATATTGAGTACTTAGGAAAAACACTACTAGATGTCCTTGCAGATCCAAATAGACATGACAAGCCATGGCCAAAAATTGGTACCCGATCAGTGGCCCAGAATGTTCAATCGAAAAATTATTACCTGTGTTTGGAGACAATCTCCAGTTTATAATTATTATTATTATTATCTAGATACTACTGTTTGGTGCATTGCAGTGACCCGACCCAACAGAAGCGATTTTAACTTTTTAAAATTGTTCTGAATTAAGAGTTTCATCATTTTTACTTTTGGTGGTGGGATGGTATAGGGAATATCTTCTGCACCCCACTAGCGAGTTTGGTCCCGAATGGACAACCAGAACACTTCATTCTTAAAATTATTTGTTTTATTTTCTGTTTTGTCTGATTTTATGAGATTTTTAGAGGGATACTAATTCCGACTCCCCCTCAGCAAAGTCAAAAGGAGTACGATTGTTTTGAGCCAACATAGTAACTACTCATAATAAAAATAAGGAAAAAAGTAATGCCAAATACCATAAATCCGATTGATATGTAGTTAAAAGGCCAAATCTATAACCCAGACCTAAGATCATAAAACAAACAAGACTAATGGCCAATCTAATCCCTTAATTTAGTGACAAATGAATATTTACGTGGACATTTCTCTTGCTATCACCAATATTGCTTAATAACACTGGTCGGCATCAAAATATGAGCAAAATAATGTATATGTGTAATTGATACAAATCGACGCGCTTAATCCAAATATGTAATCAGAATTTATCTAGCACGTCTAGTCTTGATGCTATAAGCTTTTTTTGTTTTCATTACAATTGTTTACATTTCGATACTGACAGCGGTAATAAATAGTTTTGCCGCCACTACATATCAAATTAGGCTTAATAAAAAATTTGGTAAAAGCTATGGACAGAGATGGAGAGGCGTTTAAACACCTGAAAAGTAAATTTCCACGCATAAGTGAGGCCAAATTGAAGGAAGGCATATTTGTTGGTCCCCAAATCAGAGAAATCTTTAAAGACCAATTGTTCAAATCTAAGTTGGTCAATAAGAAAAAAAGAGCATGGGTAGCTTTTCAAAACATATGTCACAATTTTCTTGGAAATATAAGGGCTGCAAATTACAAAGAACTGGTACAAGAACTTCTTTCTTCATTTCAAGAACTCGGATGCAACATGTCATTAAAAATACACTTCTTGCATTCGCATTTAGATTTTTTCCCAGAAAATCTTGGTGCCGTGTCTGATGAGCATGGTGAGAGGTTTCACCAAGATATGCGCACATGGAAAAAAGATATAACGGCAAGTGGTCCCCAGCAATGTTAGTTGATTTCTGCTGGGAAATCAATCGTGAAACAACAGATAAACTTATAAAAGAAAGCGATCTACCAAATAGTTATTTTTTTATGTTATATTAGTATTTTAATTTATATCATAGAAGTCATGTCATGCGTAAGAGTTTTGTACTTTTTTCATAATAAATACGTATTTAATATGTCAATATTAGTATTTTATTTAAATAAGAATTTCTCGAAAACTAGACGTGATAGAATCAATCTGTAAACAGCTTTGGATTCAGCACACTAAAGTCAACTAAAATCACATAACAAAGTTCTTGCTCCCGACTTTTTTTTTTGCCGACCAGTGTAATCGAAGTGACTGCTTACCAATTGATAAACAATCGCTCCGTTGCCTATATGCACATATTACTATCTTAATAGATAAACTTAAGTACTTTCCATACTAATATCCAATCTTTGATGTCATTAATCATTGGAGATAAATACTAATATGAGTTCAATGCAAATTCTTTATCATAGGCTAGAGTTTGTGTAATCGTTTTTAAATTTATACGATTATGTAATGTTAGACGGAATTTTAATGTCGATCGTGCACCGAAAAGATTATTTTTAACTCAATGATAGAAGTAAACGTCTGTGCATTGTTAGCCTTTATTATGTCCCTGAATTCTGTCGTCTATATAATGACGATAATATGAATTACGATAGGTCCAAAACTGTTAATATTGTAAACGCCTGAAAGATTATTTTTAATAGTTTATTGACCTTTTCAAACCGTAGAATATGTGCTTCAGTTATTACGAAAATTTTTATCAATGATATTATGGTCTGAGATGGCACTGTGATAGTATCGTACTCCGAAGGAACGCGACGCGTCGTTTTATTGCAGAATTAATTAAGGAACTAAATACTCCATTAGCAACTGGGAACAGTAACTTAACTTTAATAATTTTTAATAATGTCCCTAAAATTGTTGTTAAACAAAAAAGGATACATTTTCCCACTAATCTACATAACTATTATCAAAATATTAACGTAGCAAACTTGATATTTTTATGTTAAGTTGTCTCATACCAGTATGATATGCTTATTTTTACTGAAACCACTTCGATCTCGATGTCAGTGGTTCAGAACTGGGATTTTGAAATTATACCATTTAGACAGCTAATAGATCCTCCACGACTAGTTAAGTGTTGGCGGTGTATTAATCGTTGCAATCTTCGTTCGGAACTGATTAGTTATTTTAAATAATATCAGTTAAATATCACTGAATGGTTTTCATTCCTTGCGTAGATTTAGAGGCTACTAATAAAGTCTGTCTCAAAAGTATAGAGACTTTGCAAAAACTGTCACATTAGCACATCAGTACATTTTTTGACCATACCAAATAAAACACTATTTATTCACACTGTGAACATGATTATTACATATTTTCAAAAATAAATAGCTTTTCGTTTTTTTACAAAAAAATATTTTGAAATAATCAGTACAAAAAAGTGTCTCAAAAGTATAGAGACTCACCTCCAAACTGAATGGTCATAACCTGTTTTAAATAAAATTGACCCTTTGGAATAGTCCAAATTATAAAGTAAGTTATAATTTGTATTTAATTTCTGCACAATAAAGAGTGACAATGGTGGAAAAGACATTTCTAAAGATGAAATACAATGTAAGTGAAATTGGAGGTTGACAGCAAATGGCAAGACAGTTAGAGAAATTTCTGCTGAAATTGGAAAATCCAAGCCTGTTGTACACAAAATCATTGCAGAGAAACGGATATGTGAAGCTAAGAAGAGAACAGGATGGCCAACAAGCACTACTGAACGAGATGTGCGCCAGATATTTCGGCTTGCTGCTACTGGTACAAATTCCTTACGGAAAATACCACGTGAATTGGGTAGACAAATATCCAAAGATACTGTACACGGAAGTATTAAGGCAAATCCTGTACTTGCTTACACCAGGAAGAAGACAAAGCCACGTCTAACCAAGGAGCACAAGAGAGTTCGATTGGAATGGGCTCGGGAGCGTATGTCGTGGACAGATGAGTGGCTTTCTGTAATTTTTTCTGATGAAAAGAAGTGGAACCTGGATGGTCCCGATGGAAATGCATTTTACTGGCATGATATGAGGAAGGAACCAGAATCCTTTTATAGCAACCAGCAAGGCGGTGGAAGTGTGATGGTGTGGAGTGGATTCTCCTTCAATGGGACTACCAGTTTGGCATTTTTGACTGGGAGACAAAACTCCTTAAAGTACCAAGAAACCCTAGAAGACCACTTGGTACCTTTCATGTCTTTTTTGGTTGGGAACAATGGCATTTTTCAGCAGGACAATGCTAGTATACACAAATCGCAGTCAACAAACCAGTGGTTTGAAGCACAGGGTATCAATGTGATGAAGTGGCCAGCCAAAAGTCCGGATTTGAATCCTATTGAGAACCTTTGGGCAGTGATGACACACAAAATTTATGCAAACGGTAGACAGTACTCTTCCATTGCAGAATTGAAAAGTGAAATCGAAATGGTTTGGTTTAATTTGGATCCAAGTCTTCTTCAAAACTTGATCTCATCAATGAAAGATAGAGTGTTTCAAGTAATTAAGTCCAATGGTAACTTTATTTGAACATGGCTTGAACATTGTTGTTTAATTAGGTGAGTCTGTATACTTTTAAGACACTTTTTTGTACTGATTATTTCAAAATATTTTTTTGTAAAAAAACGAAAAGCTATTTATTTTTGAAAATATGTAATAATCATGTTCACAGTGTGAATAAATAGTGTTTTATTTGGTATAGTCAAAAAAGTTACTGATGTGCTAATATAACAGTTTTTGCAAAGTCTCTATACTTTTGAGACAGACTTTAAATTTGGTTACTCATTTTCTAAATTCAAACAAGCAACTCCATTTAAATCGAGTTGTAGCAAGTTGTGGACCAACTAGTATGCCACGCCACCGATGACGCCTACCCATGCGTTAGCATTAAATATCAACACTATTAACTGATATCTCGATAACCGTTACTTTTGATTCCCTATCACCTCTTTCAAGATTAGCATCGATGCTCGATGTTCCTTATACGGCATTTACTGAAGATACAAATTTACTTTTCGGCTCCCCAGACTAAATCGAAACAATAGCATAATAGACGGTCTCGTATTGCTGTAAAAATGAATAAAAGAGAGGTGACAACAGAAGTGTAGCCAAGGGGAGGGGGGGAGAGAGGCTACAGCCAGGGTTCGAAAATTGCGACAAAGTAACTGTTTGTAATATAGTTTTCTTTTTTATTTTGGTTTTTCAAATCTTGTAGGAAGGCGATATTTTATGCTTCTAAGAGTTGCAAGCCAAGCTGAAAAAGGTTAAAAGACTTATCTACTCCCTCCCTTAGAGGAATTTCTTTATTGCTTTGTTTAAACATTTTTTGTATTGCTTTATTTATTGTCACCTTTTATTAAATCGAAACCTTCTAACGAAAATATGCCTTTAACATTTTTTGCCCTATTATTCGGTATTGTGCCAATATTACGCTTCACGAAATATTAGCAGAATTTAACGTTAAAACGAAATAAATCAAGTCTTAATATGAATTATTAAATCATTAAGGTTTCTGTCAAATATAAGATACCATAATTTTAAGAGATGTGAATTTAGTGATTCATAATTTAGAGATGCGAATAAAAACTTAAAAATTTGAAAACTTTTTATTTAAAAGTCGTATTTTCTTATCAAAGAATTTGAAATAAAAAAAAAATTATTTATAAGCCTTATTTCATTCGTATATAAGAAATTCAGAGACAGATTTATAAGCCTTAAAAAAAAGTTATACAAAAACAAATTATTTAATCATTTTCAATATTAGTAGAAAGATAATAATGAAAATAAAATACAACTGAACAAAAGTCATACATATATACGATAAAGGTATTTTAAATCCAAAGTAATAAAAGATTAAGATGTTACTGCAAACTAAAATGAGCAATGCCTAACAATTGAAAATTGGAAATTGGAAATTTAATTGGATACGCCCAGTTCATTTTTCGTTGGACAGAGTACATGTATGTTTCTGCGTTCGTGACATTACTCACACACCTCTGTAGCAAACCCACAATTCTTTGCATAATAGTTTTTACTCTTTTACAACAATGGTTTCCATCCGCAATCATTTTCAATTGCGATGTCCATTTAAAAAATTAAATATTAAAAAAAAAATTACACCTTTTTTTTATTTTGTCATCGAATAATATTTGTCCACTAGAGAGCCATAAAAACATCCGCTACGTCCAAAGACAATGCCTAATATTTAAATCGCCTATAAGGATTAGCTAGCTATAAGTTTTCCAGACAAATGGACATTATGAATAAGTAGTAAATCACAAATCTTTATTTTTAAGTTTTTAAAACGGGCCAAAACCCGTGTATATTATAATGAATATAATAATAATAATAATAATAATAATAATAATAATAATAATAATAAAAAAATTCTAAACACCTGTCACATAGTAAGGAAATTCCTACACCCAAACATCAATACTCCTTGGCCCTCTTTTGGGTCCGCCTCTGGGATTGGCTTCCGGACTTGATCCGAGTTTGGCTTCCCCAAACAATGATAATAATAATAATAAGACATACACATGCAATTTGATTTGGACAAATGCAAGACCATTTACATTGAAAATGGAGTACTCAGGGAAGGGGGCTTCACATTAGAAGAACCAGATCACATTGCTGCTATGGAAAATGAGGAATTTTACAAATATCTAGGATTAAGCAAGCCAAGCTTCTGGAGCACAAACACATAAAGAATACCTCACTAAACAATATCTTCATAGGCTAGAGGCAATACTTAAAACACATTTAAATTCCAGAAATTTAATCAAGGCTATTAATACTTATGCCACCCCAATACTCTCGTACTCGTTTGAAGTCATACAGTGGACACACGATCTTGAGGGACTTGAAAGGAAAAAACGTAAACTGCTTATATAGCACAGAAAGCACCATCCACATGCAGCTATTGAAAGACTCAACCTGCCTCGTTCAGAGGGAGGCAGAGGTCTTATTGATATAATAGATCTACACCAGAAACGGACTCAGTCACTCAGAGAATTCTTTTACTATTAACAAAACACATCACCATTACACAAAGAAGTCTGCATGGCTGATACAAAATGTACACCTTGAATCTGAACAGCGTGCAGAACACCCATAACGTCCTATCACATGCACTAAACTTCAATCATGGCTCGGAAAGCAACTCCACGGTAGACATCCTTCTGATCTCAACCAGCCGCACATCGACAAAAAAGCGTCGAACTTTTGGTTGAGTGAAGGGAGTCTCTTTGGGGAAACTGAAGAAATCATGATTGCCATACAAGACCAGGTTATTAACACTAAAAGCTACAGAAAACATATTATCAAAGATTCGACAGATGAGTCTTGCAGGAAATGCCATATCGCAGGGAAAACCATTCAACACGTCATATCCAGTTGCAAAATACTCATGCAGACAGATTATTTACACAGATATAAGCAGGTGGCCAACATCATACATCAACATCTATCTAAGATACACAAGCTTAGAGACATTCACACTCCATACAAGAAATACGAGACACTGTCTTAGAGAACACCACACATAAACTATATTTTAACAGAGCTATAATCACTGACAAAACTATCCCTCATAACAGACCAGACATTACACCAATAGATAAGCAAAACAAAGTGACCTACTTAATTGGTATCTCCATCCCCAACACACACAATTACAAAAAACATACACTGACAAAATCACTAAATATACGGATCTTGCACACGAAATAAAACGCCTTTGAGGAGTTAACATTGTACACATTGTTCCTAATGTTCTTTCTATCACTGGGGTTATTCCACACTCACTACACAAAAGCTTGTCAATACTAAATTTAAACCCACACTTATACAAAACCTTACAGAAAGCCACAATTCTAAACACCTGTCACATAGTAAGGAAATCTCCGGAGCCCAAGTCCCAAACATCAATACTCCCACGAGCGCGTAATTTTTCCCTTCCTTACATACGAATCCCCTCTCTTGGGTCCGCCTCTGGGACTTGGGCTCCGGACTTGATCCGAGTTTGGTTTCCCCAAACAACAATAATAATAATTGTGACAATAGCACGGGGAATAACCCACCAGATAAACCAGGGAGAAAAGCTCCAGAAAGAAAAGCCCCATGTTGCCCCCCACAGGCCGAAGCCCAAAACGGGGTTGCTGAGGAAGCATATAATGCAGCGAAGTATAATACATGTAATATAGAAAAAAATAATAATATTAAATATAGATAAAGTTTAATGAATAAAACAATAATAAAGCTAAAAAACCAAAAAGAATAAAACACAGAATAAACCAAGGAAAAGCTCAGCGACAGACAATATTACAAACAACTACTGTACTTGATTATTATTATTATTATTAATAATAATAATAATAATAATAATAATAATAATAATAATAATAATAGTAGGAAGAAAAAGAAAATTTTAAAAAAGATAACCAGTAAAAAATAATGCTATATTTAAATGATAATAATTTCTCAATATTTATCTGTGTATTAAAATCTTCAGATGCTAACAGAAAATGCTGACAAATGTTGCAAAATGTAAGGCTAATATACAGTTCAAAACAGAAAGAAGAAGTTTTTTACAACGAGGGTTACATACTTAGACATTAAAATTAAGATTAATGCAGGTCTTACAGTACAATATTGTAAAAACCATTATAAAATCAACAATTAAAATATATACTCACGTAGATGACATTATTATAATAATTAAATCATATTGTAAAACATAATTACATTGAGCTTCAATAAAACACATCGCAAAAAATATTCTAAAGTTTTCTATTGTCGAAGCAATGAAGAACTTGGGATGGCAAACTCTTGCTTAACAGAGATTACTTGGAGGGAAGTGAAAAATTTTTGGGGAAATAAATCCCCTACCTGAAAATGTATAATACAGGACTGCAGATAAGGTGTGAAATTGCTCTCGCTCGCTCTTAAATCTACTCGCCCACAAAATAAAATTTTGTTAAAAATCTACTCACATGTTAAAGATTCACTCGTCCGCGTCAGGAATTCACTCGCCTCTGGCGAGTGTGGGAATGGTTATTTGCGCTTAATACCATAAAAATTAGGGGTTCCTTTAATTTTTTTTTTTTTTTTTTTTTTTTGCATGATGCGTATTTTTCGAGTTACTTTGATTTGTCAAGTTAAATGGGACACCTAGTATAGTACATGTAGTATTACTTCTATAAATGAAATTAGTTAATAAATGATATTAATATATCAAATAAAGTTACCCCTATTTCTTCACCCTTTTCTCACCTCAAATAGAACCTATATCATGAATATTATTGTATTTATCATTTACTTTATTAATTATAATCCTTATAACAGTTGAACCCCGTTAATACGTGACCGCTTAATACGCGATACCGTTTTATACGTGATTTTCATATGGTCCCGTCCCCTTGAAAGCTATTTCCATATAAATTCAACCTGTTAATACGTGTTTTTTTAATCTGAAATCGGATAATACGTGACTTTGGCTAAAAAATTAAGGAATTCATTCTTGGAACCTTAAATTATTTGCAGTATGTTTGCAATATTTTTTCTTTTTTTCTTTTTTTTTTTTTTAATCATGCGTTATTTGCTGATGTTCTACGAATCTTAGTCCAAGCAACAATGAAACCTTCATTCTTTCCAACCGACGAAAAAAAGGTGACTTTTCGGTGCCAGGGCCTGTCTTTTTCGTCGGCTACGGTCTCAAACATATCACGTAAAATGACACTTTTGAAGTTTTCGGCGAATAAACAATTTTTCAATCCCGGATAATACGTGGTTTTTGCTCGGCCCTTGAAACACATATTAACAAGGTTCAACTGTAATTACTATTTGTCCATCAATAATCGAAAATGTTTCACAAAAACAAGAAAAAATTAAAACTCATAATTTCAATTTTATATGGTAACTAATACATTTGAAATTCTTTTTAATAAATTTAAAATTCAACATAAGCGTGCTATTTTCTAGTCTAACCACGTCCTTGTTCAAATCAACAAAACAGAAAAAAATAATTTGTAAAATTTTACAGATAATAATTAAAAAAACATTGTTTCACCGTCCATTTGTAATGGGAAATTAGGCACCCCATATATTTAGTTTGTTGACTGTATTAAAAGGGACGGTTGGGTTGGGAGGTTGTGGGCGTTGCTATCGTCGTCATCGTTGTCATCGTTCTGGTTCTTATTGGTCTTTGAGCTACTTTTTGTCCATAAATATTTTATTCCCGCCTTAACTAAACCTACTGTAGCCCCTACTGCTATTACTGCAGGAATAACAGGAATAGCTACACCAGTGGCGGCAGCAATGACTGGAAGGGCTGCTGTAGCGGCAACTTTAGCACCGATACCTGTGGCAACGACTGCAGTAGTACCCAATACTTTAGAAGTGGTACTTGATTTTTTGTTTTCTGTCGCCATTTAATCAGTAGAGCCTTCTGACTTCTCACTTCTTGTAATATTTGTTTATTCTCTTCCTTTCTTCTGTTAATAATCTTCTGCAGGTCTTCTAATATTATTTTCTATAAATAGGGTATAAAATAAATTATCTGCTTATTATTACTGAATAGAAAAACATACTGTATTAGCCCGAATTTATTGTAATTCTAAATTAAAGCATTCTGAAGTATCAAAAAAAGAAGGTTAAAACGGTACTCCTGGCGCACGCAACTATCCACATAAATTTCGACAAAGCGATTAGAAGAAGAAGAAAGCGATTATCACATCCTGCGTGCCCATGTCAACAATGCTTAAAAAAAAGAAAGTAACAGTGTATTCGTTCTTGACGAATCGATTATTACATGACATGCTATTACGAGGCATGTTTTTTAAGTAAGTACCGTTTTGCGATTCCGCCGCCGCAGCGCTACGGTCGGCGTTCCGCGCATGCGCGCTGGTTAACTACATCTCTTGTCTACGCAAGGTTGTTAAAAGAAGGTGGCCTCTATCGGCCGATTTCTCTCAAAAGCACTCGCATTGCCTTCTGGGATTGTGACGTCACCTGGCAGGCGATCCGTCCCTTTTAACATAAAACAGCTGAGATAGCTGGAGTTCCATGTGCTTTTGCTAATAATAATCGCAATTATTTATTATTTTTAGTCCAATATTATAATCTAGAGTAGATTTATTATATTTCCATGCATTTATTCTTCTCATGGCAATAGATACGAGCAAAATTTCATTAAATGAGCAAACCCCCCACCCCTTCTTATAATGAAAAAGAGCACACTCGTAACGAGCAGAATTCCTGAGCAGGAGATGTGCTCTTAAAACGAGTGTTAAAACGCAAAAATCCAACAGATTGCACTACGAGAAAATCGAAAGTTAAGAGAAAATTTGAAACCTGAGAGAGAAGTTTAGAAAATAAAATATACACAAGACTCTTCGCTTTCATCTTCACCTCCTTCAGTTGTACCAAGTAATTAAAACTGTTCAGTGGCTTCAGATTCATTTGAAGACTCTGTAAACCACGTTGGGAAAAACGACGAGGTGGGATACGCTTTCTATTGGGATATTATTCTACGAGGCATGTTTTTTAAGTAAGTACCGTTTTGCAATTCCGCCGCCGCAGCGCTACGGTCGGCGTTCCGCGCATGCGCGCTGGTTAACTACATCTCTTGTCTACGCACTGACGCCAGTACAGTCTGATTCTTCATTGTATACGTTGTTTACTGAGTGTTTAAGATGCCTCCGACAATCGTGAGTCCCGCCGATTGTGAAGTACGGGCTGTTATACGATTTCTTAGTGCTAAAGGCGTAAAACCGATCGATATTCATCGTGAGATCTGTGAAGTGTACGGACAAAACATTATGAGTGATGGACTGGTAAGGAAATGGGTGAGAGCATTTAAAGATGGCCGCACAAATGTGCATGATGAAGAACGGAGTGGGCGTCCTTCGGTCGTTAATGAAGACTTGGTGCAGAAAGTGGACGAAAAGGTGAGAGAAAACAGACGCTTTACAATTTCATCATTGTGCGACTGCTTTTCTCAATATTCTCGTAGTGTTTTGTATCGCATTGTGACCGAGAACTTGAATTACCGGAAATTGTGTTCACGTTGGGTTCCAAAAATGTTGACGGATTTGCACAAAATCCAACGTTTAGGCAGTGCATTGACTTTCCTTGAGCGGTACCACAATGAAGGTGAAGATTTTTTAGACCAAATTGTTACTGGTGACGAAACACGGGTGGCCTATGTCACACCAGAATCGAAACAACAATCCATGGAATGGCGACATTCATCGTCACTCAAAAAAGTGAAGTTTAAGCAAACAATTTCTGCCCGGAAAATCATGTGCACAGTTTTTTTGGGACAGAAAAGGAGTATTGCTAGTGGAGTTTCTACCTCGTAATGAGACAATCAATGCAGCGTCTTATTGTGAGACATTGAACAATCTGCGTCGTGCAATCCAGAACAAAAGACGTGGCAAGTTGAGTAAGGGTATCGTTTTGCTGCATGACAATGCCCGTCCACATGTGGCTAATCGGACCAGAGATCTCATCAAATCTTTTAAATGGGAAACTCTAGATCATCCTCCATACAGCCCATTTGTTCATGCACTTGAAGAAACACCTGGGTGGTCAGCGTCTTCAAGACGATAACGAAGTCAAAACATTTGTGATACAGTGGTTAACAAGTCAGGCGGCAGAATTTTATGAGGAGGGTATTCAAAAACTGGTGCCACGTTATGACAAGTGCCTCAATATTCACGGAAATTATGTAGAAAAGTAGATTAAGGTACAGGCTTTCATGTAAAAATAAAATTATTGCGATATCTTTGCACGTCTTTTTTTAATTCCAAAACGGTACTTACTTAAAAAACATGCCTCGTATCTTGGGATGCTTTACGGTCATTTTTTTAGCACGTGAATTCGATTTGAAGGGGGTTCACGAAAAAGCCTGAAAAGTTGATACAGCCGAGGTAAGACCTTGATGATCATATTTCTGAAAACAGAATTTTAATTTTAATCCGTTTTCAAGTTATCGTGCAAACAGCGGACGGCCGGACAGACGCCCGGATAAACGTACAGGCCTAGCGTGTATTCTTATAAGTAGCTTTATTGCTAGAGCTTCTAATAAGAAGAGAAACTACAATTCCACAAATGAGATTTTTATTCTGGAGCCACGGATGTACATTTCAAGGACCTTTCCCTCTTCATCGGCGTGTGACAGAATAAAAATCTCATTTGTGGAATTGTGGTTTCTCTTCTTATTTTGTTTGATACTACCGATTGTTCACATTTTTTGGCATTATTCCATCAGTACAGGGTGAGTTTAAAGTCGCGCACATCAAAGTTTAGCTGCCTGTAAAAGTACCAGTTTGAGAATTTAAATGAAAGTTAAGTATCACAAAGATTAGTTGAAATGTTGGCTTTTATTTTTAACAGACAAACTTTAGGTGTTTCAATAAATGTTGGAAATGACGTTCTTCTTCGCGAATACAAAAGCTCCTAATAATGGCAAACAGAATGGCTTTAGCAGAAAGCTACTTATAAGAACGCACGGTTGGTCTGTACGTTTATCCGGCCGTCCGCCGTTTGCACGACAACTTGAAAACGGATTAACTTTTTCAAATTCTGTTTACAGATATATGACCATGAATGTCTTAGTTCGGCTGTATCAACTTTTCAGGCTTTTTCGTGCACCCCTTCAATTCGAATTCACGTGCTAAAACAGTGTCCGTAAAGAATCCTTATCTTATACTATAATATGAGTAATCTCAAAAACGGCTCTAACGATTTTAACGAAAATTGGTCTACAGAGGTTTTTGGGTACCAGGAATTCATTGCGCTATGTCCCATGCAGAGACAATTGTAAAAGGAGGCTTGACATTAGCTACTACTTCCTGTAATGCGTTTCACGACTCCCAGCATGCAACGGGCTCATCAAGTTTGCTCGGTTCGTCAGATGGAGCCCCTATAGTTTCAGTAGTTTCAGTTTCGAACAGGAAATGGGAGTTGCTAGGTTATTTGTTTACTTCCTGTTGGCAAAGTCACGTTTACGCTACGTTGTTTAACTATGACTGGGCCTAACTATGGCAGTTACTACCTGAAATTTGCTCTGCTCTCTTCGTTCTTTCTTTGATCTCCAATATTCAGAGACGTATATATCAGAGATATCTTTTAAATTTAAAATGTCAGGAAGATTTTGTGCTACAAAATTTTGTAAAACCGTCAAGGTGAAGGTAAAAATTTAAAATTTTTCAGATTTCCACCTGATGCACGAAGGTGAGTTTTGGGTTGCTATTTTTTTTTTTTTTTAATTCTTAAGTTAAGCTGTAAATGTTCCGTTCAAAAATACCAAAGGCAACGAGAAAGCGTTTTGTATTGATGTGTCTTAATATTTAAAAGGTAATTTAAGAACTGAAGTTAAAGTTTTCTTTAATGAACTTTCATTAATTTTTGAAAACTGCATCTTGTGCTTCATTCTTTTCTGATTGACTACCTCTAAAATTTGTACATATTAACTAGGAAATTTCCACTAAAATAGTATACTATTATTCCGTAAAAATTGCTCGATATATTAGCAGGCTCTTATGAAATTCAGAATTTTCTCTGCAAAACAGTACCACCTTTTCTTGGCATAGAATCATTTTAAAACAATTGCATCATTAATTTTTAAAGAAATTTTATACAAAAACCCCCAGTATTTTTATTATTATAATTTCAGTAGCCTGCCTAGTATTTTAAAGAATATTTTATCCTTAAATAGCCATTAAGCCATTTTAATAGCAGGTATTTTTGCTGATGGATTATTTTATTGACTCTTTATTTTTTAGCCAGTATTATTTTTAAAACTAATTTAATAATGCAGATTTTGTTATCTATTTATGTTTTTTTCTGATAATATTTCAAGTATTCTTCAGATGTGGAACATGGTTACTGGCATCAGAAAGAGAGGATTTACTGAAAAAAGATGTGTTAACAATAAGAAACCACATAAACTGTGTTCATTATACATCATATTTTGTAGACCCTTACAAAAGTTTGATATCTTTTTGTTTGCTTATATTTTGTAAACATTTATTATTTTAAACGTTATATTCATAAACTGCGAAAATAATTATGAATAACTTTGTATATAAAATTAATTACAAAAATCTGGCGAATAATTAAAAATTCTATTGGAACTGCTCTATAAATACTGCATATTATGTTGATGTTTATTTTTTTACATTTTTGATGGAATAAAATCGGACTTTGAAATAAGAATCGAAGTGTTTTTCTTACAGCGAAATTTTAACAATTTGGATTAATAAATATGATAAAATACAATAGTTAAAACCAATATCAAGCAAAAAAGCATGGGAGGGTAGCAGTAAGAACGGACGAAGGGGGAAGGGTAGCAGTAATGAAAACGTTATTACGTCATTTATCAATTTACTGCAGTTTCTCGTCTGACGTCAGTAATGAACGTTCCCCGTAGAACTTGCTCGGACTGTCAGATGGCACCACATAACCGGAATTTCAGAATTTCAATGTCCAATCGTCAAATGCCCGGTCTCCTTTTACAAATGTCTCTGGTCCCATGTCCGTAAAAAATCGCTAAATGGCACTTGTCAGATTATGTAACATATGTGATGCCACTTATGGACAAAGAAATCGTTAGTTTCCGTTGAACTATTAAATGAAAGCTTTCAATCATGTTTTTTTCTTTGCACAATTATTATTATTCCTATTAATTTGTTCATCCGAATATCTTATCTTATACTACGATTTGAGCAATCTTATACTATATAGATTCGGGTTCTCAAAAACGGCTCTAACGATTTTGATGAAAATTACCTAATAAGGGTTTTGAGGGAGAAAAAGTCGACTTAGCTAGGTCTCATTTCTGGGAAATTTCGATTTCCTAAGTTTTTTAATTATTGCTGCTAATCTCATTTCTTAACAATGCAATATCGTTAACATACGTTTGTGACAAAATCCGACAATTAATTATTACATAAATAATAATTATAACATTTGTGAAAAATCCGACTTCATGTGCCATTCTCGCGTTCTGGGAGTCTTGGTTCGCCTCGGCGAGAGTGGACAGCCGCTAAAACAAAACACTGCAAGAACAACAAGAAAATTGCATCATGCCTAGAGGATGTCTACGAAGAACTCATAATTTTAACTTTCAAACGCCTCACAGTGAAGACCAACCCGAAGGGATGCAGTTAAATTCTTATGATGATGATGATTTTTCAATAAACTGACTTTCTTAAACTGATCCTGTTTCCATTCAAGAAATACTATCTTCATCGAGACGTCCAATAACGTCCAGTAGTGTAATCAAATGTCCAATAATTCAACAGAAGAATGCAGTTAAATTTTTATGATAATGCCGAAGTAACAATAGATTGAATTTCTTAAACTGATCCTGTTTAACTTCGAGAAATTCAAACTTCCTCGACTCGTCCAATCCGTGCTATAAAAGTGAGGTGTGTTGAAATGATTTCTCAAATTACAAAAACAGAGCGTTTGGAAGATCTATGACAGTGCGCGCCACAACGTTTGTTCAATGAAAATGATGAGAAACGTGAACGACAGTTAGAAGAACGAAGATGACGTTCGCCAGACATCGCATAACTTTAGAAGGAAACTGCTTACCGACCTAAAAAGGCGCTGTTAATGACAAGAGCAATACCAAAGTTTGAGACCTTTCGAGATGTCATGTTGTCATTCCGGGGCTTGGCATTTTCCAGAGGAACGTGTTTTAAAACCTATAAATCGAAATTCTTTTGGCGACTGTTGTTTGCATGGAACTTGAACCAACGCAATTTTTAAACGAATTAGTACGTCTCTTAATAGGTTCTCACCTCTGTCGGAAGAATTCAAAAAAGAATAAGAAATTTAAATTCGTCCTTTGCGCTAGCATCTTCCAACGTCAATGATGAAAAAACATTTAATAACCATGGCATTTACAATTTCTCAAGGGTAAAAAAAGACGAGCACTTTTAGGTTCTGTTGCCAAAGGAAAAACCACGTCACTCAGCAATGACTACATAGATGGCTAGACTACATAGAGCAACTGGGTTCGGGTCGCTTGGATATTATCATTGACTACATGTGTCTGATGGCGGAAAATCGCGAGTGCTGTCCCTGCGACCTTGACGTACAGTGACTTCCAAAACTGTCACAATATGTTCATCCATCAATTATTGATATTATACACATACAATAGGGTCACCATTGCTTTCATTTAAGAACTCAATATCTGATTATGAAATAAGTGCAATACAAAATTTTTTCAAAGATTATTTTTTATGTAATTAAAGAAAAACCAACAATTTGTCATAGGGACAGTTTTGCACCTCCTCTTCAAATGAATGTAATCATCCTGGAATGTTCCATTAAAACATCAGGAACCACGTATTCTTAAAATTTCTTAATCCAACGGTTTAATATGCTAAGTTGTGCATAACTGTCAACAATGAAGCCTATTTCCAAAGGCACATGCAATAACAATGTTGCCCTTATTGATGAAGGGCTTTCTACAAGAGATATTCAGTCACGATTAGGAATTGGACGCACAACTGTAAGCAGAGTTCGTGCATCTTGCAGACCAAATGCGCAGAAGATGAAAGGAGGTCGTCCACAAAAATGAACTGCAAATGATAAAAGAAAGGTGGTTCGGATGATAACCACTACGGATGCTGTAGATGCTGTCAAAGTGACCCAGCGATTTATTGCTGAATCTAGAACAAGTATCAGTTGCTCTACTGTTCGTCGACATTTCAAAGCAGCAGGATTAATATCTGCAGTGAAAAAGAAAAAGCCTAAACTGGAAAAGAAACACAAAGAAGTCGTCTCCAGTTCGCGATACGGCATCAACACTGGACCTAGGATGACTGGAAAAGAGTTATATGGTCCGACGAAATAAAAATAAAGCGATTAGGATCAGATGGTCGATCGTGGATGTGGAAACGTCCAGGATCAGGGTTAACAGAACGGGAAATGAACGGAATTGTTAAATTTGGTGGTGGCAACCTGATGATTTGGGGTTGCATGACATTTACAGGAACTGGTTTGATGTGTCGAATTGATGGCAGTATGACGGCTGTCAAGTACTGCGACATTCTGGATAACTATTTCATCCCTACTCTGAATTTTCATGGACAAGACAAACAAGAGATTATATTCCAGCAAGACAACGACCCCAAACATCGAGCACGCCTTGCCACACAGTGGTCCCAAGATACCGAAATTGAAGTTCGGAAGTGCCCTGCACAATCTCCAGATCTCAATCCAATAAAACATTTGTGGGAAAACCTTAAAAAACAAATGGCCAAATATCCAACCGAACCAAAAAAAATGCAAGAATTGTGGGAAAGAACAAAGATGGAACGAGAAAATATTTCTGCCCAAACATGTATTAATTTAATTGACAGCATGCCTAGACGTATTGTTGCATTGTTGAAAGAGAAAGGAGGCTACATAAAATATTAAATAAATATTGTTCATACAAATTAGTTCAATTCATAACACGGCAGCAAAGCTGTCCCAATGACAAATTGTCGGTGTTTCTTTAATTACATAAAAAAATAATCTTTGAAAAAATTTTGTATTGCACTTATTTCATGCTCAGATATTGAGTTCATACATGAAAGCAATGGTGACTCTATTGTATGTATACAATATCAATAATGGATGGAGGAACATCTCTCTCTCTAACATTGGGACAGTTTTGGAAGTCACTGTATAAGCATGTTTGAAAACGCTTTTCAGTTTTTGTGACAGTCTCGCCTTTATATTGACAGCGACTTATTTACTGTTGGCAGTCCTGTCAATTATCACAGTCCTATCACAGACGAAATTTTATATTAAAATCGAATTTATAGATTCGCCTGTTGTGGCACCGTCGTATGACAGGCTTTAATACTAGTCTTATATATAAAATGCTAACTCCTCCTGGTAATGCCCATTTCCATAGTGCCGAGCAACAATATAATCTTCATTGTTTCCAACAAACGAAAAAACACCGATTGTTAAAAGCTTAAAATCTCAGCCGACGATAAAGACTAGATTAAAAAGATCATAACTTTTTCGTAGGCTACCGTTCAAAAATATATACTGGCAATAATGTCATAGATTTAACAAATACGTCTATTGACATTTAAAAATAACACAGTAAAATAAGTAAATAAATCAAATTAAATCCTAAGTAAGTAATTTTAGCTATTCTAAATTACGAAATTTATTACATATATACGATTCTTATTTTTTTAAATTTAAATAAAAATAACATTCAAATAATTATAAAATTTTTGAAATTGATTAACAAAATGTTTCAAAAATAAATCAATTCAAGTCACAAGTAGGTAATATTAGTTTTTACATTTTATGATATTCGTTAAATGTGCATAGTGATAATTTTTCAGTTGAATAAATTAATAAAAAGGAAAATAACTAAAATAGAAAAAGAAATCAAATCGAATAAAAACAAACGCAAATAATATTATTTATTTCTCGTTTTATGATATTCATTACATATGTTTACTTAATTATTTTGAGTTTTAAAATGTAGTGGTCGTGCAATATGCCCCCAAAACTTGAGCAATGAGGTAGGCAAAAAAAAAAAAAAGCTGGATGAGCCATTTTCACTGAAGAGCAAAGTTTACATCTAACAGTTGTAGATGTGTTTTTGTGTTAGGTTATAACTGTCAAATTGACAATAGTGCCGTTGTAACGGGACAGGTTTTGTTAGTAATGCTCTCATATTGACAGTGACTTTTTTACTATTGGCAATACTGTAATTATCACAGTCCTATCGTAGATGAAATTTTTTAAAAATAAAATCGAACTTACATATTTCACTGTTGCGGTAACCATAGTGCGCCGGGCTATCGAATAAAATCAAAAGCAAGTAACATTATTGGATGCGTCTGATGCAAACTGTAGTGATCCGTTGCAACAAACTTGAGCTAGGAAAGAAAGCCAAGCTGTCTGTTTTCAAACCTATCTTTGTCCCCATTCTAATCTATAGTCAGGAGTCTTGGGTAATGGCCAAAAGAGTGCTGAAATGAGATCCTGAGAAGTTTAGCAGGTGTTCCCTACTAGGTAGAGTCTATCTGATAGAGAGTTCAGCATCACGATAATGCAGACTTTAGGTGTTGAGCCGTACTTCTCCACATTGAGAGGGTTTTGTTGCTTTCGTATAGCCTATTGCACGAATGCCGGAAACTGTCTTCCTAGGCAGTTGGTATTTTCCAAGTTGGTGGTCACATAACAGACCAAGGGGTCGGCCTAGAATTAAGTGGCTAGACTACATAGATCATCTGGGTTCGAGTTGCTTGGGTATTGCCATTAAGCACATGCGCCGGATGGCGGAAAATCTCAACCTTAACGGATAAACATTTGAAAACTAAGTAAGTAAAAATTATCCAGCCTCACTTTAAATGACAGCGACGTATTTACTATTGGCAGTTCTGTCAATTATCACAGTTCTATCACAGACAAAATTTTATAATTCTAATCAAATTTACAGATTCGCCTGTTGTGGCTCCACCGTATGAAAATGTTAAGCGGCAACCTGTGGTTGGGCTTAAAAGACTTGTACTAAGATAATGGCATGTCATATAACAATCGATACGTCAAAAATGGATACACTGTTACTTTCTGTTCATCTTTTAAGCATTGTTGACATGGGCACGCGTACGTGATAATCGCTTTGTCGAGACTCAGTAACTCAATCCGAAGCTTCCGAGATTGTATAGCATTGAGCAATAAAATAGACGTAAATTTGGTCATAGTCTTTTAATCCCCTGGTCTGTGCACAGGCATTGAATTCCATTGTTTTAGTCCAATAATTGGATTGCTGTATTTACTGAAAAGTCGTTTTTTGCCCCCTCTCTTGAATGAATTTGGCTACAGCTCAAACTTAACAATGCATTTTAACGATCGCACAACGTAACAAAACTGTCAGGTAATGTTACGTTTTGTTGCTGAACACGTAATAGTAGCTGACAGTTTTGTTACGTTGTGCGATCGTTAAAATGCATTTTATGTTTGAGCTGTAGCCAAATTCATTCAAGAGAGGGGGCAAAAAAACAACTTTTCAGTAAATACAGCAATCCGATTGTTTTGGACTAAAACAATGGAATTCAATGCCTGTGCACAGACCAGGGGATTAAAAGGCTATGATTTGGTTAAAATAATAATAATCAACTTAATGAACAAATTTTGTTTTAACATAAGATATGTAAGTGTTTTGGAAATTACAAAAAAAAGTCACAAAAAGTTTTAAAATAATAAAATATACCTTTATCTTTGTTTAGCAGATAATTAATTGCGTACAGCTTAGCTATGTGTTTCATGAAGTACGGACATGCTGCATCGATTGATTGAGGTGGCTTGAATTTAAGTTTGTTTTTGAGTGCTACCTTATCTCCCAGGACGATTAAAACGTTATGTTGTTGCTGTTGTTCTTTTAAAAAACTGTATTATAAAAGAGATAAAGCATATTTGAATAAGCAAACGTGCCCTTTCTGTACTTCCTTCTTCACTTTCATCTTCACGTAGCGCTATCATTTTAAATAAACATTTTCTAAACATTTCAATAGGAGATGGAAACTATTTTTAGAAGCATGCTTGTATATTTACAAAACGAAAAGTAAAAATTACAAAGAAGATAGCGCAATTTTACTTACGTTAGCGCAGTTAGCATCAAAATATTAAACTTAGCCCAAATTACAATTAACGCTCGTCATAAAAATATACACATAAGAAGGAACTTCCCCAAAATACGACATTGTAGTAAAGAATCGAGCACATAACACTGTTAATGAATTTAGGGCCAGTTCATTATCTACTTTTTCAGCCGAAACTTCGCAACTCAGTGTTCAGTAACAATACAGTAACATTGTCGTGACCCAAACGTTCCTCATCTCAACAATGTAAGTCAATTGTTGCTAAAGACTCAGTTGAAAAGATTCAGTTGAGACAGTAGATAATGAACTGACCTCGAGTCAACTGTAATGATAGTCTACCAAGTTATTAAAATGCATTGTAGAGTCAAAGATATACCCAATATTTTAATAGTATTATTACATTTGTTATGTTTGGATAAAACAAAAAAAAAATAGTCGTTTTATCCCGATTAAGGGTTAACGCTGTCTGACTGTACCATAAATTAAGTGCAATCATCAACAAAACTAAGTATTTGAAAGTTAAAGTGATGCTGTAGCCACAGCATTTAAAAGCGGAGCCACGGACTAATAATACTAGAACTTCGTTGGAATGGCTTCTTTATAGGCGGAGTTTGGTTTATCAGGTTAACCCGATTTGACAAATAATCGCTCAATAGTTCTAAACAGAAATCGGGCATTCCGAAGGCTGCCAAGTCACTACTTAACTGTAACCTGAAAATAGCATCAAAGGCCTTCGAGATATCGGCCTGTGTCATCACAAAATTAAAATCTTGGTCCATGGATTCCGTGGCGTGCAGAAACAATTTTTGGGGTATCCACATTACGTTGGAGTTGACTGCCATATTGCTGATCGGAAATTTTAAGCCACAGGCATAAACTAGTTCCTTAAATACATTATCTCCCAATCCTCCGCCATTGCTTTTAAATCATTCGATGGTGTATCAGATGGCGGATCTATTTCTTCCGTGTGTCCGGATACTTTTGGCCAGATAGTGCAGCCTATCAGTCGGTTAACTATACAGTTAATTTTTCAACTATTTTTAGTATGGATGGAGTGGGGGGGGGGGGGGCAGTAAAACCTTTATTGGATGATTAGATACAGAGGCTGATTCATCGTTATTTCACAAATTTTCAGGGGCTATCCTAATTCAGGAGAGTTTTTTTTCCATGATGGACGATGCTCGATTTGAAAGCCCTGTCTTTACACTACAGCTCGGCACCGGAGTTTCCACTGTAGCAGGCTTGATTGCAGAGTACTGTCGGGTATTCCTGACCATATCTCCTTTACTGCTTTCCATAAGCAATCCATGGTTCGAGGTCGCCTGTCACCAAGTCCCCGTTTCAAAACTCCAACCGCAGAAATTCATTGGCGATGCATCGGGTGACTTGACGGGTATGTCCGTAAATGGTATAGCGCGAATTCCAGTTTCCTGCTCCATCCTGGTCATGTAGGCAACCGTTGACTTAGCCGTATGGCTGGACGCTCTGTCTTGGTGGATCCACACACGTCGAGCCTGTACCATAGAGTTGGGATTTCCTGGCGGTAAATGGGTTCTAAGATGTTAGCCTAATAGTATGCTGCATTAATTTTCATGTTCTTTTCAGGCATAGTCGCAGCAACTCTTACCAGCTTTCGGTATAAAGACCACTTTGACCAACCTCTAAAGATTAAAAATATAACTTAGGGCTAAGGTAGCCCTAAAAATTAAGCACAGGAACGGTAAGATTAATCTGATGCTTGTCGAAGTCCCTTCGAATCTGTAACGTGCCTTTGTGACAGTATCCGGCGACTATCGTAAAACCTCGTGGAAAACATTCACGACATTTACGGACCCAATCATATGTCGTTTTCCATCCTTAGGACGATAAAATATTGCACGAGGTTTGTTTGTATTGCGCAGGTAGACCCATGCTTTATCTAAAGTAACAACAAACCACCATTTATCACCTGCTAAATAACATTCGTAGAGTTTCCTACGGTTGGAGTTTCTCTCGGGCCACATGACGTGGACGCAACCTGTGAACTTTTGGTTTCAGACGCTTTACAAGCTGCAAATCCTGGGAGATTGTGCGACTTATTGTTGCCTGGGAGACTCCTGCATGTCGTGCTATTGCCCTCTGTGTTGCAAGGTTTTCCTTTAGCACGTGATCCTTCACCATTTCTTTAGCACGCTTAGGGATAGGATGTTTCTCCCGAGCTTCCTTACTGCGCCCCTTGGTCCCGCTCGTGCTCTCATTAATGCATATCGGATACCACTTGCAGTCACTACACAACCGAGTTCCTTACACTATTTTTCGATGATACTTGACGAGTAACCTGCCGTGGAAAGTCCAAATATGAACCCTTCCCACCAAGCGTCAATTTTCGGAGGCATACTTGTTCGCTGAAAATTTGAAATTAAGTGTGAGCCACCCTTCCGATGCCATTTATATTTATAGCCCATCTAGTCTCGATTCTAGCTTTCACCGGTGTCCCAGGAAACAATATGCAAAACTGTGAATGCACAATGAATCAACCTCTGTATTTATTCATGGTTTCTTGACTTATCCGAAGGGTATTCTAAAATTTTTAGCCAGGAACATTGTATGCATCTCATCACACAACAGAGATAGATATACAGGGTGTTTCATTATTGGTGTCCCGTCTTTAGGTCCAAATAACGACTCAAAGAGAACAGATTGGGGGAAAATGAATATTGATTATTTGGTTTTAATGTCCCCTAATTCAGAATAAAAACATTTCGCGTCCCTGGGGGTGAAGGGGTAAGTTTTGAAAATTTTAATTTTGTAGGGATAGGGGTTAGACCCCATGTATTATTTAGAAAGTTATAGAGCATCATGTAAAATGTGGGTTTAGCAAAAAAGCCGGTGAAAAAATCTCATCCCCTGCCCTTTATCGAGTGGGTAAATTTATTCTGAATTAGGGGACATTAAAACCAAATAATCAATATTCATTTTCCCCCAATCTGTTCCCCTTGAGTCGTTATTTGGACCTACAGACGGGACACCAATTATGAAACACCCTGTACACCAGAGTTGAAAACTTTGTAGCGGTGCCAGACATCGCGATCAGTCAAACTTTAGCTGACGACCCAAGCTTAAGTAATGGCACGGTCTTTCCTTGAATTGGCAAATAACGTTGAAAAGTTCATTTGAGATATTCAAACCTTTCAAAAAATTAGAAGTAAAGGATATAAACAGTGTAAAAAATACACATAAAAGTTAGATATACATATATTTCAGAAATTTTTCAAGATAGCGGCTCGGTCAGTCAAAAAAGCTCACGATGTGCTTTGAAGCTGTAGTTTTAATGTCTTTACCGTTGTATTGAATGGCAGCTTTGGACCATCTTCTACAGCATGATAACGCTCGCCCGCAAACAATCGCCACACACTAGAGGTGTTGCAGCGCCTACAGTTCAAAGATGAAAGATCTTGCACCTTGCGACTTTCACCACTTCCCAAAGAAGAAAAAGCACCTTAAGGGACATTCAATCCCTGATCTTCTCTTCTATATATATAAAGAAGGATGTTTGAGGGTCTGTGCGTCTGTGTGTATGTTTTTTATACAAATCTACAGTTTTATTCCGATCTTGATAAAATTTCGCATACATGACCTTCAAAGCATGAGGAAGGTCACTGTCTACCTCAGATTTCGGAAAAATAATAAATATCGATAAAAAAATCGATATTCATGGTTATGGCAAGGCATATTAATGAGAAATATCTCATGACCAACAATGCAAGGCAAAGTTTGTACAACAATAGGTATCAACAATGGTATCAACACGCAATTCACAAACGCTCTGCATGAACCAACAATCAATATCTCATGACTAACAATGAAAGGAAAAGTTTGTGCAAGTGTAATTATCCCGGGCAACGCCGGGTACCTCTTCTAGTGAAGAGATAAAAGAGCAGTTGCACGTTGTGAAACACTGCTCAATACGGGCTGGTGAGATTTGCTGAACTTCAGTTGAGATTTCCTCCTTCAGCTCAGGCAAAGTGTGCGGATTGTTTGCATACACTTTACCTTTCAAGGCACCCCAAAGGAATTTCTTCTCGAGAGGTGTGTGGTCCGGCGAGCGTGCAGGACAGATGCCACGCGAGATGATTCGATCAGCAAAGACGTCCTGCAGAAAGTCCATTGATGTGTGTGCAGTACACGTCTCCATGCACTACTGCACACTAACTTTTGAATCACCCTGTATAATGAAACCTGTATCAACTTCAGCTGCCTCTGCAATTCATCTCGTCCTTCAGGGTAACTCAGAAGTGGCTGACTCTGAGGAAGTGTAAAGTAAATATAGTTTCTTTATTACTAACAATTCGACATCATAATGCAAATTTATATTTTCTTACTAAATTATCTTATTTAACAGGTGCTCAATACTTTTCTGACTTCTGAAAAAAAAATCTGAAGTTTTAAGGAACATGTTTCCTATTGATATAATTATTATTGTAATGCTACCATTGGTTTTATTTTTTCGTGTAATTATAATTAATAATACTATTTATATAAATAATAAAACGTAAATAAATGAATGGTCCCAAAGTTACACGCATTCTCTTCCCTGTATGAGTAGTCAAATCCCTGTTACCAGAGTCCCGCTGCTTGGAACTCAAGCTTTAAAAATTAATATCTTCAAAACGGAGCAAAACACAGTTCTGAATTTTTTGTATTGTTTTTATGAAAGTATGTGTAAGATATTAATTTTTTATCGAAAAAGAATACCCACCATTTGAGAAATTTGCATAAATAAAATATTTTTATCAAATTCAAATACTTGCGCATGCGTAATATAATTTTAAAAATTTCATAGAATCTACAGTTAAAGAGCTTTCATATGTCACCAGTCACATCTTTACGTAAAATATAACCAAGTTACAGTACTTAATAGATAAGGCCCCCCACTCAAATTTCGAAAATTTTATATGTCCGTAACTTCCATAAAAATGAAAAAAAAAATCAATAATATTTGTCATTCATTACCAACTCCCTAGGGCAATTGTATATACCAAATTTCAGTAAAATCCGAGAGGTCAGTGCCAATGCTTGCCTGAACTGACGTGGAATTACCCATATGGCAAAGTGAATTTGTTATTGGTGACATTTTGAAGTATCAACATGATGTTCTGGGCTTGTTTTATCAGTTTAGACCCTGATCCTTTGTTAACTTGGGAGATTTTGGGCAATTGCGTTATGAAAACTGCTGTAACAGGTT
>JAHWFO010101037.1:295-20053 GCA_023313115.1 Rhysida immarginata | reverse complement strand
CGGATGCCGCAAACTAGTCTTCCTAGGCAGTTGTTATTTTCCAAGCCGGTGGGTAAGAGACCAAGGGGTCGGCCTAGAACCAGGTGGCTAGACTACATGGAGAATCTGGGTTCGAGTCGCTTGGATATTACCAGGGAGGACATGCGCCTGATGGCGGAAGATCGCGATCGCTGGAGATCCTCCATAGGGCTGCTGCCCCCGCGACCCTAACGGATAAGCGGGTTTGAAAAGTAAGTAAGTAAGTAATTCAAAATTTTGAGAAGGAGGAAAATTGGAAGTAAAGAATTATTAAAGAGGCCTACTTCATCAATAAAGCAGCTAATTTTTTTTTTTTTTTTTTTTTTTTTTTTTTTTGGATATCATGTGACCGTTGGCTGCCATGTGACTTCCTTTAAGTTTAAGTTTTTATTTTTTATTGTTGTATCACTTCTCTTCTTGCGTGCCTTTGAAGATGAAGTGATACAACAATAAAAACGTTCAGGTGTTGCATATTTTTAAACTATGAAAAATCACATCTGACTTCATTCATTTATTGGAAATTTTATTTGGCGGATATTTTTTTCGGACTGTTTATTCGGACGTTGTTTTCAAAATTGTTCTTCAAAATTATCTTCAAAACTTTTTATATCATCAGTTCATCATGGTTTAATTTTATCAGTGAAAACTTCTACAGAGTACCACCTACCTCTTCAAATGCTTTTCCAGTTTCACTTCCAAGACTGTTGTCCATAGTGTTGTATTAATTGATTGGACTTTGTATAATGTAAGAATACATTGATTTTAAATTAGTTTTTTTTGTAAAATTAAGAGATGGGTTTTTTCAGGCTGATGAAATTCATTTTAACTAGAGCATTTACATTTTTATAAAGGGAGGAGGAGTTCACTTTTAAATCTTTTAAAGATAACTCATTCCATTATTTTTATGTTACATTTTATTATTGGCTTCTTTCCAAGCTAATAAAATTTATATTTTGGAATAAAAAAAATTATCATAATTTAACTTATAAATAACTCAATTCCTAACTAGACTTAAAAAAAAAAAAACTTAAAAAAAAGTATACGACAATTACATTAATGCAATAATAAACTCACTTTCATTTCCCAAATCTGTTTTTCCTGTCTGATATAGGGCTTCTGCCAGTCGTTCGATCATCTCCCGTGAATTTGTCAGACCGGTCAATTCAGACCACTTGGTCAGCATCTTGTGAACGATTTCTGACTGACCTTGAAGCAGAAAGTTTTCGTTAAGTTGCTGCAACTCTGTTTGATTTAATCCCAGTCTTTGCACCATCGAGGTAAATTCATGGACGCTCAAAGATTCGCTTAATATGAAGAAGATATTATCGACGACTGTAAAGAAAAGTGAATGAGAAGTCATAAATACAGTTAGTTCTTTGGGAAGAATTTCTCTATATTTTATTTATTATATTTAAACGGGGTTCATTGACCGGAAATGAGAATACTTTGAAAAGAAGTGGCGCAGTTTTGGTGAGTTTCCATGCATATCGCTGAACGTATTGGTCACTTAGGTTCAAGTTTTCGGAATCACACAAAAAAAGGCATATTGATTTCATATCAGCATAAGGAAAAGTTGATACTGGTGTCCAGTCCAAAAATAAAAATTTGGAGAAAACCCTTATCGTTTTGTTTATTTTTGAGAGCAAATGAAATTCAACGATATCTTTTTGAATTTTCACGATATTTGCTCGGGCTTTTTTTAAGAGTAGCTCTATATATTTGGCTAATAAATTATGCAAAAGACATTTTGGTAACGTTTGCGCATGCGCACTTAAACCTATTTCGTAAAAATGCTCATATTTCATCAAATATTTAATATTTTGATTGAGGGTCTCTACTGTATTTGTCAAGTTTCCTGAAAAAGGCATTGAACCCTTACAAATATTGGGTTCAAAACCCTACATGTTATAAACAAAAAAGTTGCGAAAAACTTTCGATTTTTTTAAAATTAACCTTTATATCTCCACGAATATATGTGCTATTCTTATACAAATGAACACAGATAAGAAGCCTCATAATCATATGCTACAGCTCAATGCACTTCAAGCGTAATTTTTTACAGGGTGATCCCAAAGATTATTTTATTTTGTTCATTTTGTTGCTGGTCCTCTATTTACCTTCGGGACAAAACCTTCGTTGAAATATATAAGGTGCAACATGTTCTGTGCATCCCTGAAGTTTCAAGATCATTCGTCAAAACGTCTAAAATCGAAAGTGTACAATTATAATTATAAAAATAATTATTTATGGTATATAGTGTTGTTTTCGATAAAGTTGTTTAAATTTCATTCCAAAAAAAGAGAAGTTCACAGATATTTAGGAAATCACTGGGATTCCAGTATTCAAAAACACTTCATATTTCAGTGGATAGAAGTTTGCTCAGAAATTGTATTAGCAAAATTAAATAATCCCAGCTTTTTATGCTAACACAGTATAAAATTTAATACAACTTGCTGTGAACAAATCACTGGAATACATATCAATAGTTAAACTTGTTAAATTAAAATTCACAAGTGCCAAAGAAATAATGCCAGGTAGCAGTCAAATGACCTTGCTCAAAAGCAGTATTCTACATAGGCTGAGAATTTTTTGGTAAAGAATATCTTTTTCCTGCCAAAAAGGTCCAAATGCTTAAAAAGTGGTAGTAGGTTGGCGAAAGGTCTGGAGAATGTAAGGGCCAACAAAATGTTGTATAATTTTTGGACTCTTGTTTTTCCAGTTGGTACTCTTGCGTTGAGATTTAACTAAATTTAATATTGTGCCTACAGACTCCAATTATAAGATCTTTTTTGAAGCATTTTTTATCTTTGTTAGTTAATCGGGAGTTATTTTAGCATACCTTGTGAAACAGGATTTGAATTTTTATCAACACCATCATCTGGATTATCTGGATCATCTGAATCACTCGAGTTATTCGTATCACCTTCAAAGAACAATAAAAATTAATAAACAATTTAATGGTACATTGAAAATTAAAAAACAAACTGATCGCCTTAAAACAAAGCAATAAATAGAGAAATAAGTAAAGAGTTTTGGAAAAAAAAAAACTTCGGATGTCCAAAAACAAAAGAAAATTAGTAATTATGCAAAAAAAAAAAACATTGTGAAGGCCCAATACGATCAATTATTGATAAGCCGGTCCGATTGTTAGTATTGAAGTCAATCCAAACATTCAAGATCCTTTTGCGGTGAAAACCAGCGCCATGGGCAGACCTTCATTTTTTATTATTTAAAGGAGGCATGTTGTTGGTTAAGTTAAAAGAATATGTTCTTGCATATTCTAGGGACATTCTAAAACTAGAGAATAAGGTCTAGCGCTTGAAAAGTACGTATATAGTAATAACAAAATATTCTCTTTTATCCAATTTACAAAATTTTCTTATCTTTGAAATATGTAAGAGAAATCATCTATGTAAATTTATGCTATTAATTGCTTAAAAGGTTATAATTTCCCAGCAGTGCATTTCTTCAGACATAAAAGGTGCAGCTCACGAGCTGACGTCTATATCACGTTAATGTTTCACATATTTTCAAAAGTATTGCCCATGAGAATTTAGATATTTATCTTACTGAGGCACTAGCCGTATTTATTTCTCTTTAGTAGTCTTTGGGTCGGTTCTTAAATCGCATTCGATTATTGTTCGTCTCACAAGGATTATTATTCCTTAAATCACACTCTTTCCTCTAGCTTATTGACTACTAGAAGAGATACCCGGCGTTGCTCGGGATAATTACACTTGTAGGTAAACAGAACAATCTCAAAATATTACAGCTTTTTTCAGTTGGTTTAATGTAAGTTTCAAACATTTAATGTTTGTTTCATATCATTTAATGTCTTTTTCACATCATTTAATGTTAGTTTCAAATCATTTAATGTTTGTTTCATAACATTTAATGTTTGTTTCAAGTCATTTAATGTACATTCCGATACTTTATTGCATGTTTCAAATCGAATAGTGTAAGCATTCAAAATAAATAATGTGCGTTTCAAAATTGATAATGTGAAGTCTACATGCATAATGCAAGTTTGTAAAGAGTTTACTGTAATGTAAGTTTGTAAAGAGTTTATTGTAAGTTTTACAAAAAACAAATACACCTTTTATGAACTTTGATTTACAGAAATACTATTCATATCCAGAATAGTGTAAATTTATAAGAATTTAGCAATTGTATGTAAGAAATTACTGTATGTAGAAATACAGTAAGAAAGTAGCATTGTACATATATGTACTATAAAAAACTAAAATGAATGGAAATGAAAATATTTGTACCCAGTAAATTACAACTGTTCTTCTACTTCTTCAACTTCTGGGACATCACATTGTATTTGCGATCAATAATCCATTGCCGTTGGTTGTTTGGGATTTTTGCATTCTTACAACCTTTTTTTCTTTGTCTACTACTGCACTGTTGTTCCTCAACTGGTATTTGTTGTTGCTCATTTTGCACTTGTTGATTTGGTTCATGCACTGACTATTTTACATGTATTACAGTAATGTAAGAAAATTTATATACATACATGCTTTGTATTTACAATATGTAAATACATCTATTTACCTCACTGTTTTCAAAATGCTCATCAGTGTTAAAGTTTTCGTCTAATGAATATAATGCAGACGATGGAGCCTAAAAATTTTACATTTGCATAAAATGATGATTACTTTATGATTACTTGCATATACAAGTATAATTACTTGAGTAGATGAGGAAGAATCATAATGGCCTTTCGTAGCTAACTGCTGTAAAATATTTTCAGCCAAACTCATCTTTATTCAAATGTCGTCTGGTTTAGCAGAATTGACGCTGTAAAGCAGTATAGTAACCTTAGAGGGCGATTTATTTCACATTATCAATTTTGAAACGCACATTATTTATTTTGAATGCTTACACTATTTGATTTGAAACATGCATTAAATTATCGGAATATACATTAAATGATTTGAAACAAACACTAAATGTTATGAAACAAACATTAAATGATTTGAAACGAACATTAAATGATGTGAAAAAGACATTAAATGATATGAAACAAACATTAAATGCTTGAAACTTACATTAAACCAACTGAAAAAAGCTGTAAATTATAACTCCCAATAATAACCCAATCAATACAACACAGAGCAAAGGGACTATCCATTCTACGAAAAATACGAAAAACAGGAATCCTAGGTTACCGGGACCAGATACTTTAGACTCAAGTTTTTCTTGATAATTCGTGACTCAAACCCTCTCTTTCATCTTTATACAAAAATTCCCGCTACAAAAATTGCAAAGACATTGCCCTTTCGGTCGGTTGCAAAACCAAAGTCATCCACAGTGCAGACACAAAAGGAACTTCAACGTGTCTTTACATATAGCATGGGCAACAATGTGCTCGTGCAGACTTTGTCAACATTCAGTCTACCTTTACACTAATAAACTCTTCTACTTTTGCAATTATGGCGTCTATCATACGTTTTAACGTTCATCAAAAAACTGAAGAGCATTCTTTGCGAAATTGCTTGTGATATTCCATTTAACTTGCAGTACCTCCTCCTTCTTCCGCCTTCAAGAACCGCACTATATCTTAGGTTTCTCAATTATCGTATGCCATGACTGCTAGTTCAACTTATGCCGAGTGATGTCCCTTTTCTATCAAGTGACACAACGCGTGCACATAATCAGAAAATAGAAAGTGAAGTTTCAAAATGATTGACATATTTATCGTTGTGAATCCTTGTGAAACCGCTTTTCTCTTTAAGCTCGTTAAACATTGTTAATATATACTCATCGTTAAAAAAAAGCATTGAACCCATAGAAAACCTATGAAATGCTATGTTAAGACTCCATCGCTGGTATAAGATCTGCAAAGTTCAGTCTGCAGGGTATGAACTGAGTCAAGACACGTTAAGAATTTGTACGACTCCAAGACGTGTAGCAGAAATGGCGGCCCAACATCCTATTGAGAGTTATAATGATTTTGGTATTTTGACCAATAAATTTTGTCATAACCACCTTATTGTTTAATCATTTGTTTTTGTTGTGAGTTCCTTTCAAATATCTTTTCAATCAGATGATTCCGTCTAGTGCAACTTTTTTTTGCAGATGTGTGTATAAACAAATGTTTATTGAGTTTTCTTAACAAATTTAATATATTTTAAAAATATTACGTTTGATTTACCTTTAAAATCTGGGTCAGGAAATTTGTTCTCTTTTCTTTCTGTATCATCTGTAACTTTCCAATCTTTACCAGCATCTTAAAAAAACACATTAAAAATTATCACTAAGCAAGCAGTATTATAATTCATTTTTATATCCAGCGATAACAAACTTTTAAATTTTTTTAATTCATCACGAGCAACATTGAATGTTAAACCAACCCGGGAAAACTTTTCTGGCAACGTCGTGTCTACCGATACTTCTGAGTGCACCGACAAGCGCATGAGTCGTGGCTTTATCCCCATTTTTCTTTTCCCATAAGCCAATGCCGTGTAAAACAACTTCTCGTTCGTTATACGGACGTAAGTTCCATTTGAACTCTTCTTCATCTAATTCCTCTTTTTTGAAATTAAAGAGTCTCATAAGGGTAAGAAGTTCTTCACCTGAAAGGAACCATGAGAGTCCCGTCTTTTCTTCCATTGTACATTTTCCTGCAAGAAATTAAAAGCCATAAAATCATGCAAGAAAGATTTCAGTGCACGGCATTTCACTTCAGTAAGTTAGCATATTATCTACATCTTTTATATACATGTTTAATACACTGAACGACCAATTTATAAGAGACACCTCGCTAATAGCGTGTTGCGGCTCCTTTAGCGGCGAGAACTGCCTGAATACGTGCTGGTATGGATTCAACAAGGTGTTGAACCGTTGCGCAGAAATAGCAACCCAGGCTGACATCACACCGTTCCGTAATTGGTGCAGGTTGGACGATAGTGTGGGAAGGCGTCGGATGATTCTCAACTTCATCCCATAAATGCTCGAACGGGTTGAGCTCGGGCGACTGAGCTGGCCACTGAAGCAGGTGGAAGTCCGCGTCACGTTCCTCGAATCAGTCCAAGACCGTTGGAGCACGGTGACAGGGAGCATTGTCCTGCTGAAACTGTCCGTCACCACCAGGGAACACAGTCATCATGAACGGGTGCACCTGATCGGCAACAATAGTCAGGTAGTGTGTCGCATTCAGGGATGTGTCTACGGATATCAAAGAACCCAGTGTGTTCCGAGAGAAGATACCCCAGACCAGCACACCTCCTCGACCCGTCTGTCCGCATGATGAAGTAGGAACCTCGATTCGTCGGACCAGGCGACCTTCTTCCACTCATCCAGTGTCCAGTGGCGATGCCTGTGGGAACGTAGCAGGCGGGCTTTCCTATTTTACGGTGACAGCGACGGTACCCGTACTGGCCGCCTGTTGTTAAATCCAGCTCGGTGCAAGTTGAGCCCCAGCGTGTGCTCCGAAATGGGTTGGGATGCTCCCTCGTTGAATTGCGCTACAAGTTTTTCGGCTGTTCCCGTTCTGTTGCTGTGGATGGTTCGTGCCAGTCGCCGTTGGCCTCATTCATCCACGGACCTGTTTCGTCCGGAGTTGTGTTTGTTGGAGGTTGTTTTTTGGCATAACTGCCATTCACGGAATACCCTTGATACTGTTGCACGGGAAAACCCGAGAAGGTTCGCGGTTTGCGAAAGCTCAGCTACGCCAGTCGAGCACCAACGATCATGCCTCGTTCAAAGTCGGTCAAATCCTTGGATTTGCCCATATTCAGTCACAATACCGGGGGCGGGGGACATGATAACCCACTTATTTCCTGGAGACACGGGAGGAGTCAATTACATATGTGAAAAAATTACGTGTCAAAGATTCACCAAGCACTAGCTCTATCATTCCCGAATAAAGCCAATATCAATTTCCAAAATCCACGTGTACTTTTTACCTGTAAAATTTAATTAATTCATGTTTTCATGACAACGATTTATGAACCCTAATACTTGTGCAATTTTTTTCAACTGTATAGCACTTTTCAACAGTTTTAAGTAACGGACACTGATTTTTTTCATAATATCCGTCTGTCCGTCCGTCAGTCCGTTTCATATTTTTCACAGTTTTTGACGTAGAAGTTTGAAACACGGAACGTAGCTTACCATAGGCATGCTTTCCTACTTCACTATTAGATTGGTTTTGATTGGCGCAATGTGGTCGGAGTTACGGGGGTGGGAGTTAGAGGGGATCAAGTGATCTACGTGGTATTTGAACTCGGAGCTTCTGCTACTTTCCTATATCGTCCTCGGGAGGATTAATTTCTTGTTTTTAGCCAAGTCCATCCCATCATAACGACAATTTATATCTCTGGAAATCTCATCGAACGAAAGAAAATTCACCACGCCAAGAGGCTCACAAAGTTGCAGAGTAGTTCTACAATTATGGAATGACTTATTGTACATTTATGGCTTGAGCTAGAGAAGGGTGTTCACACCATGCTTCAATCAATGAATCGACAGAAGTCGAGTGATGCATTTATCTTGGCATGGGTTCTCCGCTCACCAGAATATTTCTAATATCTTGTCCAGTCAATGGTACGGAATAGTCAAGCGAACTGGTCAATTGGTTAATGAGGTGTTCCTATTAAATTGTTCAGTCAGTGTATAACGTTTGGTACCTTGATACGCAATGTCTTTCTCATCGACGAAACCTTTATTTTGTTCCTATAAGGGGGAAAAGTAAAATACAAAGCAATATATAAGTTATTCAAAAGTGAAGTTCTAAATAACTTTTATTTTGAAATGAACCTCTGGGGCTGTGGTTATTTACAGTTGGAAGGACTAGAAAACAAAAAATCCACTTGAACACAAAAAGTTGACATTTATTGGCACAGATGTGCATTTCCATCACAGAGTATACATTTGATGATCACTTTGTAATCGAAATGTACATGTGTGCCAATAAATGTCAACTTTTTATGGTCAAGTGAATTTTTTGTCTCCTAGTTCTTCCAACTTTTATATTATTTATACAATTTTTATGGTATATCGTAGTTAATGTTTTGAAGCATATGTTTTCCCTTAATATTTTTATTTTGTTTTTAATATTTAATATGACACAATTGAAATTAAAGCTTTTACTTGCCTCTGGAGTTAAATGTCCTATGTTTAAACGGATATCACGAGATGATTTGAAGGCCTCTTTTTCCTATTTAGAAACAAATGAAATTCTTTTAAGCATGAGATCTTTTATTTGTAGAAAAAAATGTGTTTAGAAAATAGATCTTAATCTTACTTCTCGAATATCAGTAGAATTATGTTTCTCTTTGCTATTAAGATATTTCTTCACTTTTTTGTCAGGATCTTCCTTCGATTCCCATTTCTTATGAAACTATTCCATGAACATTTTTAATTTTCAATTAAACTAGGTATTTCAGTCAATTTTATTTTGTTTATTTAATACTTTGAGATTGTTTAACTTAATTTAGTTAGACTTAACTTTTTTAACGTAATTTTTTGCGATTTGTTACTTATCTATACTCCGTCCAACGAAAGAAAAACTCGGCGTGCCTAATTAAATTTCCGATTTCAATTGTAGACATTGTTGCTAAGTAAAATTAACAATGTTTAACAATTGAAACTGTAAATTTCACTCGACACACCCAGTTTTTCTTTCGTTGCACTAACCCATGTTGTTATTTATATTGTTCTATTCTGCAGTGCCCTCCTGGCCTAAACCATTAGTATATACCATACTGGCCTCGAAGGGCACTATTGTAATCCTTTCTAACCTTATTGAAATGAATAATCAAATAAATTCATTTCTATTTCCCTTAAATATTATGTCCAAATCATAGCAATTATTGTTTTCAATAAAATTATTGGAAATGGGCAATTCAAAGTTTCATCCTCGTGGATAATGTGCTAAATATTGGCAAACCGCACGAATGCGAATCGAAAAATTCTGAAAGACGTTGCAACTTTGGTGCATTCATAAGCAAGCAACAATTGATCAATCATGGAGTAGTTGGAGGAACTCCTTGAGATATCTCCAAACAAATAATCTAATGAATACAGGTATTGGCTCGCAGTTGGGAGAGTAGGGGGGGGGCATGAAAATCCGCAACACGGAAGGGCTGGAAAACGATGAAAACCATGCGAATCTGACACTTTCAATAGCGTTACCAAGATTCTTGATGTTCTACGTCTTTAGATCTTCGATGTTTGGGAATCGTTTAACATAATGTTGTCCTGTTGCATGAGCACATTATTATATTATATTATATTATATTATATTATATTATATTAAATTAGTGATTGCTTTTGGTTGGTTTGGTTTGTTTGGTATTAACGTCCTTTTCAACTGCTATGGTCATTTCAGGACGGCGTTATAGGGGCCGCAAATTTTGCCTCGCAAGGGTTTTTTAACGTGCAGCCGGCAAACGACTACACGGGACCAACGGCTTTACTTCCCTTCCGAAGGAAGTGCGTGATCTCAGGATTTCCCGCTGAAAAATCCTCGTCGTCCTCGGCCGGGACCGAACCCGCGTACTCGGGTATCAGAGGCGATCACGCAGCCACTGAGCCACCGAGGCCGATAGTGATTGTTTTTAATATATTTCGTTAGTGATTTCATTGCTTTATTTATATCATTATCTTTTCATCTTTCTTTCTTTGTTTTTGTTTTGTACACTAATTTATGATTACCGGTATATTTAATATTTCTTTTTTAAATGGGTATTCTCGTCAATAAATAAATATAAATAAAATCTTTCGAAAACTTTGTCGAACGTTTATAGGCGATGTTTTTTCTCTTGATACTATTCAACAAGTCTGATTTTCTGCACTTTTGTCAGCTATTTTCAACAATCAATATAGTTTAACATTGATATCCGATTACAAACAAACTTTGGATTGTGCCTTTACGAATTTTTTGTATATTCAAGAGAACTATTAATATATTGTCTGAAACACCCCGTGCACATGTGAATTCTTTTGTAAATTTCATTTTATTCACAAAGAAATATGGGCAAAATATGAATATAACATAAGAATTTTCGTTTGAATGAACCCTCATTTAAATAAGGAAGTATACATTTTATATTTATTTTATTTTTCTAAGACTACTTTTGATCTTTCACTGAACAAATAACTTTAGAGAAGTTAAGCAACATCAGGCACGGCTAGTCACTGGATGGGCGACCATCAGTGAGACTGGTTCTTCCCCCCCCCCCCCCCCCGGCTGCTGCGACCATCATACAGCAGTCGTTAATCCAGGTCCATCCAGGGACCCAACTCGTTGGCTTCTGGCCATACAGGCTCTGGATGGACGTATTGGATTACAATATATAAATAAATATTTAAAAAAAAAATTGATTCTTTATATTCTTTGAAAAAGATGAACTCACCCATGGCCATAGATATTTCTTCAAAATAAACAGCAATAGTAATAATATAATTAGTCCAAAAGATAATCCATATGCCGTTTCGTAAGCATTGCTATCAGATGTCTTGACGTTTTCCGTGTGATTGTTTGTAACATTTTTATCTACTGGTGATTGCGTCGTACTTGTGAAACTGGACACATTGTCTCTTTCTTCTACAATTTCTGGCATGCTACATAATTGGCTGTCTCCTTGATAAATACAAATCCATGAAGATTCATAGTTTCTCATCTCCAAGTTCTGAATAGCGTAATAGGGTTTGGAAGAGGCAGAAACCGAAGTATGAAATTTTTGATGACCCACCCAGTACGGACTTGTAATTTCAACATTGAAATGTCCATGTCCTCGGAAAAATGTCATATTTAGTTCGCAATATAATTTATCCAAGAAGGGTGTAATTTTAGTAGTGAAGAGAAGAACCTTATCAAAATTATCTGATAAAGAAACATTTGCTGGATATATTATTTTCGAATGAACTCTTACTTCCTTGTTCTTAAGATTTAAATATATCTTTGAAATAGAATCTTTGTAAATCTCTGAAACAGGCAAAATGACAGTATTCGGATTAAACAATACACCTTTTCGGGAATAAAATTCTGCGTCTAATTTCCAGTCGTATTCTGGAGGATTTGTTAAGCAGTTGATTGGTGTTACATGCAAAATATTTTTCAATTCAGTTCTGAAAAACGAAAAGAGTCTATGGTGGAAATCATTCCAGTAGAACCATCCAATTTTCCCCGGGCTGTATTCACCTTTCTTATTGATGTTTTCCGAAAATAACAATTTTGGGTTTCCTTCACTGTTTTCTGTGAAATACCATTTATCATGCAAAACATCAATAATTTCATCATATTGTAAATTTATGAAATGTTTTTCTAAATATAAATGCTTAATTTTGTTGGATATCACAAAAGAATGATTGGTTATTTCATAATTAGAATCCAACTTAAGAGTATAGATGATTTTGTCGACTTCCAAACGAAAAGCTGTAAATGTATTCATTCCGAAGAGAGAATGTTTTGAAAAGTAAGTTTGACAACATAATCGATAGTAATTGGTACAAATGGCAGAGTCTTTTCCAACATTGTCGTATATAGTGCATGTTGTTGTTGAATTGGATAATATCCCACAAGCATAGTGTATGCGAGCAGTTTTATCGCTGCACAACTGGTCATTTATGTGATCGGTGCAAGCACATTCACACTGTAACGTAATGTCAGGGTTAAAGAATTGGTATTGGTCAGTTATTCTGTAAAGAATTTCCACCCCCGATACTGTCACATTTTTTCGAGCTACAGGGCGATTATCCGTTTCATTAGACAATAGATGTAGATTGGCGTGCGACGTATTTGTTTCTAATAATATTACAATGAAAATAATGACTAAGAGAGACAGAGATATTTTGAAAAATAAAGCCCGATTTTGCTGCGCCACTTTTTGTATCTTCATGACTCTTGCTTATTCATTGAATAATCTATGAAAAGGGATAAAACAACCATGTATTGAATTAAAACATAGAAAAGCGAGCACGTGAAGTACGCGAGCAGAAAAAATTTAAATGTTCGAAAATTATGAATTTTTTTTATAATTATTGAAAAACTAATATTTTAATTTGAAGTAATAAAAATAAACAAGTATAAAAAAATATTGTGTCTTCTATTTCTTCTAATTTTCAGCATTTTAGATAGTATCTGGAAATCAAATAAATTCATTATAAAATTAGGAAGAGATTTCAAATATTTATTTCAAACAAGCTATAAATGACAAAAGCTCATTCCGCACATTACCGAAGAGAGGAAGAAACGAAGTTATAAAAGCCCGCCTGGAGCTTCTATTCTGTGGAATACACAGGCAATGCTGTTTTTGTGGTACCGAAATGTGAGCTACGAAACAAAGGCAGATCCCTGTTTTCAAAACTATCTTTTTCCCCACTCTCACTTGCGGTTATGATGACCGAAAGAGTGCGATAGCCGGGGCGGCCGAAATGAGATTCTGAGAAGTGTAGCAGGTGTTACCCTACTAGATAGAGTACACAGCAGCACAATAAGAGAGTCCTTAATTGTCGAACCGCTGCATCCCCAGTTCCGTTGGTATGGCCACGTATACTGCGCATGCCGCAAACTGGTGTTCCTAGGCAGCTGCTATATCTTCAAGTAGCTGGTTAAAAGATCAAGGAGTCGTCATAAAAGCATCTGAATCTGGGTTCGAATCACGTGGGTATTACTATTGAGGACATGAGCTTGATGGCGGAAGATCACGAGCGCTGGACATCCGCCATAGGGTTGCTGCCCACGCGATCCTAACGGATAAGCGGGTTTGAAAAGTAAATAGATAAATATTTTTTCTTTGAAGCTCATTTTTACGGAAAAACAATGACCTGAATTCAAAAGTTAAAATGTTACACTAAAACGACGTCATCGAATTTTAAATGTCGTTGGACATCTCTTGCCCTTTATTAAGTTTTAAGTTAAACTTCTTGGGGTGCTAATTGAGCGAACGGAACTGGCCAATTAATACATTGCTGGCAAAAAAAAAACAACACCTAGACGGAAAGGGTCGATTTATTTGAAATTTTGCACATATGTATGATACAAGATAATACGTCCAGAAAATCATTGTGCTCCCATGCTCCAGTAGACCACATTAATAACCGCCGCGAGCTTGAATTCAGGCCTCGACTCTTGCATGAAGATAATGGATGTCGTCTTGGGGTAGATTGTTCCAAGCTTCCTGAACATGCTGGCGCAATTGTGGAATTGTTGCAGCAGGTGTGCAGTGACAATGACCGCTACGTCCCGTTATGTCCCACACATTCTCAATTAACGACAAGTCTGGAGATCGTATTGGCCAGGGAAGTAGTGCCAAATGCTGTAAGGCCTGCAAGTGTGTGAACGGGCAGTTATCCTGCTGGGCAGAAGAACAGGTTCCACAGTTTGCTAGACGTAACAAATGCTATTCAATGTTCCATCCACTAAGGCTGATCGCGAGTTGTAACTGATCGCGCCACACACCGTTACATCAGGGGTTGGACCTGTGTTCCATAGACGGATGCACTGTGGAAGATGGCGTTCTGTTCATCATCGCCGCACACGCATACCACTGGTCTGCAGGCAGAATCTATTCTCATCACTAAAGACCACAGACCTCCATTCGGCTATCCAGTCGGCTCTTTCGGGGTACCACTGCAACCACGCAGCATGGTGTTCTTGAGGAAGCGGTAGTCTGGCTAGAGAGATCTGTGCCCGCAGTCCTGCAGCATGCAAACGATTACCAATGGTCCGTCTTAACAAAACTGTACCACTCTGGCCCTTATCTCTACTGTGGACGCCGTACGATTGCTCAAAGCTTATCGTACGATTCGACGGTCTTGGCGTGGATCAGTAGTGTGTGGGCATCCAAAACCAGGTCTATGTGAGTGTGTTCCTTCCATAAAGACTGCTGACAACATCAAGCCACCACAGAAACAGTACGACCTATCTGTGCCATAATAAACCGATGAGACCATCCAGCCCTTTGAAGTGTGCGTGGTAAAAGTTGTTCTACAATCCGACGTCTGTCAAACTCCGTGAGTTGTTGCAGAGGAGCACTGCGGCATGTGCGAGGCATTACAATTGTAGTCACCACATCTACCGTCAACGGTTCCAGTACAATGCAGATGCCAAACTGACGATTTCATGCAAATCTAGTAGGAACAACTTTGGAAGTATTGTCTTGCAATTTGAGTTATTTCTTGAATGCCACCAATGCTACCTATGTGCAAAATTTCAAATAAATAGACCCATTCCTTCTATACTCTGTTCAACGAAAGAAAAACTGGACGTGTCTAATTAAATTCCCAATTTCAATTGTTAGACATTGTTGCTAAATAAAATTAATAATTTTTAACAATTGAAATTGGAAATTTAACTGGACACGCCCAGGTTTTCTTTCGTTGGACAGAGTATGGGTGTTGCGGATTTTTTGCCAGCAGTGCATGTCTCTCTCTTACATATAAAGATGGCTATTAAATGGTTTTTTGAAAAATAAATGATGTTAAATACAAAAAATATATATAAAAAAAACCGTTTCTTTTTCGGTGCGCCAGACTGTGTAAAATATTAAAAGCAACTAAATCTATTATGTTCGTTTAAACTATTAACGAATACTTTTCATTTAAGTCAGCAATTGAACTTTTAGAAATTAATCATAAGACCATTAAGTTGGATGGAACAGTTTCCAGAATCTGCAAACTACGCGTACCAATTGAAGGGCTCGGAACAATAAGGACCTAACCCACAGGAAGAAGATTTTGAGAAAAGTGATGTTATATTTTTAAGAAAACCTGTAAATCTGTATGGTTGATATTTTGCTTTAGTGTAATTGCAATTGTTACTGAAACATACTGTAAAAGGATTTCACAAGCAGTAGTTATTACATTTTGTAATAGCTTCTTCCTGTGGGTTTGTGGGTTATGTCCTTATTGCTCCGAGCCCTTCAATTTTAAGAATGATTGCCTTTTAGATAATTTCTAGTGTCTATAATGATAGGATTAATAAATAAAAAATCAATATTTTATTTCAACTGATAAAAAAGTTGAAAAAATTAATAAAACAATTTTTTTCACGTAAACTTACCTTAAAGGATGTTCGCATGTTGAGAAACATTAGTCAGATACACTGATGCTTTCAGAAAAAAAATAATCAAATATAAACAAGATTTTGTAAAATCCGCTTTCCTTTCAAAAAAGTTATCCTTGTAAACTATTGCTGAATATTATATCCAATGCATGACATCAAACACGCTAATGGGTTCAAAAAAGTTAGCCTTATTGCTTTCAGGGACGAATCCTGTATATAAGCAAAGATATACTGAAGATATAATCTTACGAATATTCTGTTAATTGATAAAGAATAATTATCTCAATGTATACACGCTGGAATTTTAGGTATCCAAATTTAATTTACAATTCCAAAGAGCTATAATTCACTCATTTCTAAATGTGGTTTAATCATTAGGAGATAAATTTTTAAAAAATCAATCCCAAACAATTGGTCTTGTTTCAACTTATGATTGAATAGCACTGTTATCAACTGTTAGCATTAATTTGGATTCTGGACCCTACGTGAAATTAAACGTACTTGTTTTTATTCAAAATAAAATTTAATTCAAAATAAAATTAATTTTATTCAAAATAAAAATTAATTTTATAAAAACTTAATTATGCAAGACCATAGATTAGAAAAATTTTATCATGTTAATGAGAACATGGACTGCTTTATTTACGCATTAGAAACTGAACGATTGCATAGCAGTCGAAATGTAAATCTATGGATCAATAAAATACCTTGTGGAAAAGTGGATCGACCGGTAACGCTTCTTAAGTATAAGTATCCACAGAGTTTGTTTACCTTCTTTGAGTTATGGACTGGTTCTTTGTATGTTTATTCCTCATAACTTCTGACACTGTTTTTTCGTTGAATACGATAAAGAATGGCGCTCTAGCAAACTTCAAGACTTTATTATCCTATTTGTTGCTTGATTTTTTAATAGATAAGTAATCATAAGGATTACATCTAATTTAAAATTAAACTCACTTATATATTTTATTGATAAAACACGTGACGTACATTTGCTTTGCTGATATCAGATAATATTCATTATCAGTAAAAAAAAAAAAGTGATATGCGTTCAGTAAAGAATTATGAAAGCATTGTAGTTGTCCCATAAAAAACATCAAGGGCAGATTTATTTACAATTTAAATTTTTTTTTTAAAATTCTCATTCTTGTCCGTTCAAAGTATATCAGACAATTATTTAGAGTAATTTTGGTTCTGGTCCTTATTTTACATGTTGTTATAGAGTTTCCAAATATTTTCGGAAATGTGTATGATAAAAATTATCAATCAAGTAATCGAGATAATAAACATTTTTTTTTTCAAAGTAGACCTTTCAAAGAAGTTCCTTCAGTATAAATTCAATCCAATAGGTTTTGCAATCTGCCACTAAATTAGAAGTTTAAGTCAAGAAAATTATTTTCCGTAAATTTTCCTGACTAAAGTTGAGATTGTCTTTGAAAAGAAATTGAACAAATGTTTCTTATAATTTTTCTATGAGCTGACATTAATATGCTAGAAAAATTTCTTAAATTATTCGATGAATGAAAAGGTATATTTTCCAAAGTAATTTTTTCAAAAGGAAATAGACAATCAGAATACTTAAACATTGGGGAGTCCTTTTATAGCTGCTTATTTAAAGAAAAGTATTTATTATTTTTATTACGATAAGGTTATTAAATACTTTTAGGAAAAAAATGAATACGAGAACATCTTAAAATGAAAGGAAATATACCAAACTATTGATATACTTTGTGATTAATTAGCGAAAGACTGAAAATTGATAGCGCAAAAATATAAAGAAATGAAGTCCATGTTTAATGATTAAATACGAATGAAATAATTTTCAGTAATTCTTAAATCAGAATGACTTTTATTTGCGAATGATGACTTTTCTTGAAGAATCTGACAACATAAACATGGAAACAAAATTAATTTTCTTTCTTAAATCTATTAGACAATTTTGTTGTTTTTACATTGCGCATTAAAGAATATCGACGTGACTCAAAGTAATTGTCTCTACAAACGATTATCTCCAGTTACTCAACTGTATGTGATTTATTTAGCGAATATTTTAGCTTTTTATATATACTTTTTTGGTAATAAAGCCATAAGCGTGCTACTTTTCTTGCTATGATCAACCGTCTGACCCCCTTTTCCGACAAAAGCTACAGAACTGAATATTGAGTACCATAGTATGGTGGAATGGCTTTTCCGATACATTTATCGACAATCTTCACCGTAGGCTTTTTAAAAGTAGAACAGATTCCAGAACTCTAACTCCAGAAACAATTGTCCCGAACTACATTAGTCTAACTTATGTTCCAGAATTTACTAAACTTTTAAAAGATTTTCAGTGCCTTAAATTTCAGTATTATATTCAAAAGTGAAAATATTTTAAAAGCTTATAGGTAATCCTAAAGATACTATTCAATATCTAGAAAAATTCCACTTAAATGTTATTCTTGTGATAAACACAATATCGGGCAAAGTTCTTGAAATATTATCAAAAGGTGGAAAGAACATTTCGCTCATAAAGTATGGTAGATTGGAGAGATCGAGTGTCACCAAACCGTGTTAGAATCAGGTCACAGCGTTGGTTTAGATAATTTTAAGTTATTCAAGAAATCGATTAAACAGCTTTGAACGCGTTGAAATTCGTGAAACGGATCCTAATAAGTTATTAAATCCTGCCAAGGAGCCAATCCCAAAGTCTGTCCTTGAGTCTGTCCTTGAATCCACTTATTGAATCTTTAATTTTCTTGTTCTAAGTTCTGGAATTTTCTTTTTTTGTGTTCTTTTTTGTTTTTCTAGAATTTTCTTTTGTGCCCTTTGTATGTCATCTCGGATTGGCTCCTTCTGTTAATAAGCTCAACCATGTTAATAATTCTATAATAATTTAACTCGATTCCTCCCTTTTAGACCCATAAACTATATGGTTAGATAAGTTCTTTGTTAGTCTTATCTTGCCGTTGAGATTGAAGGTGTAAGGTAATTTACAAAAAAACTAGAGCCATATTTGCATTTTCACAGTCATATTCGTGTTCAGCACATTCAATTCATTAAGAAATGGTTATTTTCATATCGGAGGCAAAAAAGTTTTGAAAATTTGTTGCCCAGTGTAATCAGTGTTTTTTCACTTGTTGGAAAAAATGAAGATTGGATTGTTGCTCAGATTCCGATGGTCAGGTGACTTTTGAGTGCCCAGGCCTGCCTCTCGTTGGCCACGGTTATTCATAGAATGACGTCTGAATGGCACGCTTTATCTGAAAATTTTTGCGAGCTCAGCCAACACCACCTAAAACAAAGCCGTGACACCAACTTTCTGACGTCATTAGAAGAGGATTTGAGGCCTACGAGATAACAAGGCCTGGAAGCGAAAAAGTCACCTGATCATCGGGGTGCTAGCAACAATCCAACCATCATTGTCTCCATTTTGGATATTAACAATCGATGTTTTACCTTTTGTTGGAAACAATGAAGGCTGGATTGTTGCTAGCACCCCGATGGTCAGGTGACTTTTTCGCTTCCAGGCCTTGTTATCTCGTCGGCCTCGAAGAGGATTGTAACAATTAAAAATTGACATTTGTAACAATTAAAAATGATATAATTTTTAATTAATTAATGATATAATTTTTAATTGTTACAATCCTCTTCTAATAACGTCAGAAAATTGGTGTCACGGCTTTGTTTTAGGAGGTGTTGGCTCAGCTCACTTCTTCTAATAGTCATTCAAACGTATATGG
>JAHWFO010101029.1:488-14435 GCA_023313115.1 Rhysida immarginata | reverse complement strand
ATTACTGGCACTTTGAAACGTCAATTCCGCAATGATTCCCCGACTAGTTTTCAGACACCTACCGAGTGGCTGACAACTCGGATCTGATTGCCGATTCTTTGTCGATGTTCATACGCCCGGGCAACCAGGATTAATAGATTGTTTACCGCAATGAGTTTTCAATGCGAATCGCCAGCCGGGCAACCAGCAGTGAAAAACAGGTTGCCGGAATGAATTTTCGGTAGTCTGTGGCAACTAGGCAACCGCTAATTTCGAACCCTAATATCATATCCATTGAAGTAACTGACATTTGACATTGCAACATTCGACCTAGGAGTATGCCAGAAGAATTAATTTATCTCATAGTGGGAGGCCTATGAGCTAATGTATCATTTCAGCATTTCTATTTATTTCATTCGATTCCGACTGCGCTGCAAAGAGACATCTGGACGGATGTTATGGTCAGTAGGGAAGTCAAGTGATTTAATGTGAAGCTTATTTTTAGTTACTTTTAACTATTTAATTGAACATTAATCCGTATTTAAGTAAATAAAATCAAAATTTAGTCGCTGTGCATTTTGTATCCAGATAAATATTTGTAAAATTGCAAGAAAAATTTTTTTTTACCTGAACGGGTCAAAAATTTCACATGACGTTACCTAAATTCCGCTAATTTAAAAAATATTTGATTTTTTATGCATGTATTAAACTGATTGTTTTTTTTTTCATGCCCCTTTAATATTTGGTCTCTGATTTAAGGTATAGGGTGAGTCAAAAGCCACTGTACATAGCTGTATTTCAGAAATTGTGTGTAAAATGAACAATGTGACCATGATAAGAGGGAATAGGATAAATGCTCTATCTTTTAGTCAAGGTTCATGTTTTAAATGGGAAGGAGGTCATGTGTCATAGCAAATAACACCGTCTTTTTTCCTTAGGAGTTAGTTCATCGGATTTCAGTTAACTGTTGTGGTTCACAAGTTATTAAAAAAAACATTGATAACAAAAACGCACACCGAAAACTGGGTTGCAGCAGTTAAAGGATGTGTTCAATGTGTTGCCTTAGCTGCTGAACACAGAATTCAAGGCGCTTTCTTCATTCACTAGTTGTACCCGCCGCTCCACTCACGTAGAACTCATTGCGGAGAAAGTCAACGCCAAAAAAAAAGGTCAAAAACTGCAGCCAAAGGACAAAAACTAAACAACAATAACCAATACGCAAAAGAGAATTCGAAGTTCGTAATTTGCCAACTTCAAAGAGTTTCAAAACCGGAGTTAGGGTTGCCACCTTCTTCAAACAAAATTTCTCCATCTAATCTAATGAATAATTTTTCAGAGATATTAACTAGTGATGTCTGTTGGATCCGGATCTCTGATTCCGATCTGATAATTTACGGATTCGGATCTAGAAATATCCGGGTCCGTATCCGGATCTCGGATCCGGATTTCGGATCCAGATTTCGGATATCGGATATCAGATCCGGATTTCGGATCTCGGATATCGGATCCGGATTTCGGATCCTTTCGCTGGATGCGTATTAAGACTAATTAGGACTTAAGAGGACTAGGCTATCACTTAATAAAAGCTTTTATAAACTGCTTTCAGAAAAAGTTTGCAGATACACAATTTCCTGTCTAGGATCCGATTTTCGGATCTCGGATCTCGCATCCAAGATCCGGATCAGAGATCTCGGATCCAAGTTCCGGATCTCGGATTTCTGACCAACATCCGGTTCTCGGATCTCGGACCTAGGTCCGAAAAAAAGATCCGGATATCCGGATCTTGAATTATCCGGATCTTGACATCACTAATATTAACATTTTCATTGAAATTTAATTTTTCTTTTAAATTAAACATTTCTTATTGTACAAATGGAGTTTTTTCAAAATCACGATGTCTTTTTACACATGCTGGAGTACTTTCTGTACCGTTCTGAAATGGCCCCCCTTTATCGATGGTAGTAGGAGTGGCAAGGATTTTGAGTTGTTTCTGAAATCGAAACCTTCAGAGTGACTTGCGAGTCCCGCAGTAACGGCTGCAACACCGGAGAATGGCTGTTTGAAACTGGAGTCCGGAGAAAAAAGGAGAGGTGGCAACCCTTGTCGTAGAATTCTTTTATGTAGTATAGTTTTAACTTCCGAAGGAAAAAATTAACCATAGCGTGGTTTAAAACACTCTAAAACACCCGTGCGACAGCTTTTGAACATCGCATGGTTCCAATGTTTGTGTTTTCCCGTGGAAATGGGACATTTTCCCGCAGAAAAAAGTAGCTTAAATGTTGACCCAGACTATAAGCTATAACTATACTAACCATCACGTACTTCTTTTGTATTTGGCTCATTCTCGTAGCATTTCTGGAGTCCTGAGAAAGATTTTATTTAGATATTCATATTTAGAGGCGCATATCTCGTATCTGGCGACATCTATTGGCAAGTTTCACTACCACTCCAACGCGCCGTTTAGGAATTTTCCCGTGGGAATGAGACATTTTCACGAAGAAAAAAGTACCCCAGTTGAAAACCCAGACTGTAAGCTATAACCATACAAAGTTTCATCAAAATCCGCCCAGTAGCTTTTGCATGATGCGCGAACACCCACGGACACGTTACAGTTTTATTATATGTATAGAAGATAGATTATGCACGCGCACAAGAACGTCGGAGGTAATGCTGTCATAGGCCTGTAGGAGTTGCTGAAGGTGACGTTTGCTATGGATTTTTATAGCGTACACGAGTTAGTTCAAGTGGGCCCAGAGGCAAAAATCTGGCGGTGTGAGATCTGGGGAACAAGGTGGCCAATTCACTCCACAGAACCCCGCTGGCCAATTCAATGGCGGTGCACCATCCTGCTGGAAAAAAAATTGGAAAACTGCCATCTTCAGTCAAACAGTGACGGGAGCACAGTATTCTGTAACATTCGGTGGTACATCAGCATGTAGGGCACTGTCTATGAAAATTGGTCGAACGGGCGTCCCATATCCCCAACACAACATCTTTGACATCACCAACGATTTTGGACGTAGCTGTTCAATGAGGGTTCGCATCGCTTTAATATCTCATGTTGTGACGGTTCACCTAATCATGGGCATGAAAATTTGCTTCACCACTGAGCACAATATTACGTGCAAATGAAGGATCCAGTCGATTGTTGTCTACGGCCCAGGTATAGAACTCTTCAAGTCTGTCCGGATCATCCTCGGATAGTTTCTGCTGCATCTGAACCTTGAACTCCTCAAGCCGTATTGTGCTGCGCTGTGGACTCTTTGCAAATGCTGCCATTGTTGATGTTGCCTCATCGGTTGATGTTTTGACTGGCCTGTTACGAGCTGTATGTTCATCAGTCCCAGTATCTCTGAAATGCAATATCACACATGCGACGGTATTGGTTCTCTTTCGGGGTGTCGGGGGCGTTCCCCGGACATCAGAATCAGCTAGATCCTCTCCTTCATTAGTGCCATCTCCAATTACCTGAAACAGACAATGGTATAGTGTCAATGTTTTTGTTAATAACCTGTGAACCATAACAATAACTAAAATCCGATTGCAGGAATAAACTCCTGAGAAAAAGCTTGTGTTTTTTGATATGCGACATGACCCCCTTCCCATTTAAGAAAATGACTCCAAAACTGTCCCAAAAGATAGAGCACTTGTCCTATTCCCTGCTAGCATGGTCACATCGTTCCTTTTACAGACCATTTCCGAAATACAGCTATGTTCAGTGACTTTAGACTTGTCCTGTAGAGATTTTAAAATAAACAAATTGTGAACGCTAATCTGTAAAAGTTTGTTATCCATTCTTTAGGTCATATTCTTCTTCCTAGTTGTTCTTATAAGATCAAGAATTTGCACTGATATCTTGGGCGGCGCCGGCTCAGATAGTGGCACCGGCTCAGATAGTGGCACCGGAGGCAGCAGTGGCACCGGAGACAGCAGTGGAGGGGGCGGCGGTTACGACGGCTGCGGTGGCGGCGGCGACGCAGATGGCGGTGGTGGCGGTTGTGGTAGCAGTAGTGGAATGAACGGTAAGAGAGACATCGACAATTTTTTTTTTTATATTTACGGAACAGAGAGGTCTTTAGAATGCTTCAAGTAAACAAAATAGCGAAATAATTATTGAAATTTAATACTGTATTTAAACAAATAAACATTTACTCATAAATAGAATTTAAATAAAAATTTATAAATAAATCTATACATTCCGTAGCGAATTATACGCGGGTCGATCGTAAAATCGTTACAATCACAATGATAGAAGAGAGTCTCGGGTACGAGCAGCGAAAGGATGATTACGTATGTCCCGCACATTTCTCCCAGCGATGATCAGCTGGCAGCATCCTTTGTTATACGTAGAAATCCTCTGTTTGGCCCTGGCGGAACTGTTCCACCTCAAAGATGATCCTCCATTGTGTTACGCGGTTGAAAAAGTCGTTCGGATGTGTTTCTGCGGCGATTTTCTAAAATGGAGCGAACAAACGTTATAACTTGAGTCATGTGGACGTCTGCGTGAAGCATTAATAGGCTGATGTAGATCTTATCCATAATCTGTACCACTGTGATTCTTCGGTCTTCGAGGATCAGGGTCTTCGTTTTCTGCACGATTTGCGTATCTCACTGATGAATCTGCTAATGGAATCCCTTGTTTTAGAATTTTTTTGTTTTGGTCCCGGAGAAACTGCTCCATTTCAAAAAATGACCTCGTCACCTTGGAAAGGACGTCCACGCAGCGTCTTTTTCGTACCTGGGAAGAGGAAGAAATTTCTTGAAAAAATATGGGACTGATTGTGATAACTTTAAAAAGGTGATGGAATTCATCTTCTGATTACCAAGTTCAAGAGTATCACTTGAAAGAGTTTTTTCCTATGATGAACGATATTTGGCCTCCTCAAAACTCAATAAATGTTTATTACAACCCTAGCGTCAATGAACTTCGGACACCTACAGAATTTTGGATAAGTAAAACGAAACTAATTGTAAACAAATGAAAATTACTTTATTGAGTGCACAGAGCTTTAGTACAACTGTCATATAGCATTTTAACATAAAAATTAAATAAGCGACTTTTTGTAATGTTCCGTTTTCAACACGTTGCAATGAACTTCGTACACCGTACCGTTTATTGCACATTACCACTGAGTGGCGTCACCTTTCCGACGAATGACGCTCCGAAGTCGTTGAGACATGCTGGACACTACTGGAATTTTGTCCCACTCTTCGGAAATACACGCCCGCAAATGCTGCTGTGTTCGAGGCTTCCGCTGTCTGATTTTTCGCTTTAAAATGCGCTATACATTTTCAATGTGTGGCAGATCTGGGCTGCAGGCAGGCCAGTCAAGCACCCTGAAACGCTGCTGTTGTAGCCAAGCCTAGGTGTTCCGAGCAGCATGAGGCTTCGCGTTGTCCTGCTGAAAGATGCTTGGTCTTCTATTGAACAACTTTTGGCGGGATGGACGCAGATGCTGTTGAAGAATGTTTATATAGGCACCAGAGTTAATAGTGCCCTCGCAAAAGTGAAGCGATCTTGTCCCGGCTGCACTCATGCAGCCCCACACTATCAGCGATGCAGGCTTCTGAACTTTCCTCTGGTAACAGTCGGGATGATTACTTTCGTGCTTGGTCTTTAGCACCTTGCGACCGTTGTTGCCATACATCACTGCAAAGGTGGACTCGTCGGATCACAGAACACTATTCCACTGGGCAAGGGTCCACTTTAGATGGGTTCTGGCCCATGCTACCCGGCGACGCTTAGCTACAGTGCTCATAAATGGCTTCCTCCCTGTAGCGTATAAGTAATAGTTGCATCTTCTGATGTAACGGCGGACTGTGCTTTCGGATATGGGTATATGAAAATATTCTCGAGCCCAAACAGTCATTTCACTTATGGGAGCATGCCACATTTTCACAATGTAACGTCGAAATACTCGTAGGTACCTAACATTCAATAATCGCTGCTGCCTGGTGCAGTCCCTGGTTCTGTTTTCCCGATTTCTCTGAAACGCTTGATGATCCCATTAACAGTAGAGAGAGAGTGGAACTGATAATTCATGGGCAATAGCTCGCTGGGATTTGTTATTTTGGAACTGCTGTATAATTTTTTGCCGTATACACGTTTCTACTAGCTTACCACGTCCCATGGTTCAAAACAACACGAATACTGTGCTCTGTCGCGTGGACGGTGCTTTTAAAGCCTGATGCAAAGCATTCTGGGCGTTTCTACAGCCTTCAGGAAAGTTCTAGATGCTGGCGAACCCTTGTGTACGAAGTTCTTTGAAACCTGTTGACAACGCAATTTTACATAAATTTGAATAAATTATTTCACGCCATTAAATCAATTCTAAATGGATGTTGATATTGTTCCATCTACTCAGTAAATCTATTTTCATTAGCCTGCAATCCTCTGTATGCACTTTTCACTGTTTTTAGCCAAATTACTTGGTGTCCGAAGTTTATTGACGCTAGGTTTGTACAAATAACCGTGTATTCAGGGCTGAAATCCTTGGTGTTTATGAAAAAAATTACATGAAAAAAATTACATTGCCTTTTTTTAAGAATTAAACATTTTTTTAGTACCGTTATTGATATTTTAAGTTAATATCAAATAATGATAAATATAAAATGTGGATTTCTAATGGATATATTCTACATAATACACTGGTGGCCAAAAGTTTGGACCAACCAGCAAAATCAAGAAAAAATGAGTTTATACCTAAAATATTTTACACCTACAACTCTAAGTAAACTTGAAACAATATTCAGGGAAGAAACAAATTTATTTCTGCGTCGTTGCTTTTTTATTACCTTAAATCAAAATAAGACTGGCCAAAAGTTTGGACCAACATCACAAACATGCAAATAATTTGCATATTACAAGTCATCGTGTTGTGTGGTGAGCACTAAAACCATATTATGTATTGTACAATGTTAACTGAAAGCCAACCAAAGCGAATTAGACATTTTAACAAGCAATTTACAAACTTCAAAAAAGTTGCTGAAATCTCCCGTGTGAGCTACAAATCTTTATCAGAATTGTTAAGAATGTTAATTGGAAAATAGGACGGAAATAGGACGACCTTGTGCACTGACGCGAAGAGACAAATCAAAAATTAAGAGACATGTTAGTCATGATATTACATCTGGGCATGTAGTCAACACCACACAAGTCAAACTTAATTTGCAACTTGCTGCCTCAAGAAGAACAATTCGCAGCGAACTACGTACTGAGAACTTTGCCTATGAAATTTAACCCAAAAAGTTGCCACTACCACAGAAACACATGCAGGAGAGACTGGAGTTTGCTAAGACACATCTGCGTGAAAGCACAGACTTCCAATTGGTTGTGTTTTCTGATGAAAAACGAATCAGTTTGGATGGTCCTGATAATATAGCTTCTTATGAAGAGCATCGTGAAAAATAAACACTTGTTCCACTGCGAATTAAGCGGCAAATGGGCGGTAGTAGAATGATGATTCTGGGTGCCGTTGGAAGCAACGGAAAGTTGAAGATTCACATTATAGATGGACATTGCACAACAGCTCAGTATAAAGATGATCTTCACAATGTGTTCATCCTTTTGTGAAAAGTCTAGTTTAAGCAAAAGCCATGGATTTAGCAGCAGGACAGTCCTGCAATCTATACTGCACGAGTTGTGAAAGCCTATTTTGAGAGCAATAATATTTCTACTTTTGCTTGGACTGCTCGAAATCGAGATCTCAATATTATCGAGAATGTGTAGCATCTCACGGGACAAAAAATTTACCAAAACATTTAGTACAAATCTCGAGAACAACAAATAGCAGCCATTCAGAAAGCTGTTAAACCAAATGTTATTAAAAACTTATTTAATTCTATTTCAGGTCGTTTGTCAAATATTGTGTAGAGTCAAAATGATCTCAAATATGAAAATAATTGATTAGTTAATGATGTAATACTTTTTTCCCTTTATGTTCTACAAATGTGGTCCAAACTTTTGGCCAGTCTTATTTTGATTTTAGGTAATAAGAAACCAACAACGCAGAAATAAATTTGTTTCTTCCCTGAATATTGTTTCATATTTACTTAGAGTTGTAGGTGGAAAACAGTTTTCGTATAAATTCAGTTTTTCTTGACATTGCTGGTTGGTCCAAACTTTTGGCCACCAGTGTACGAGGGGTGTTCAAATCTGACATGGACTTTATTTTTTTGTAAATTCCATTATTGTAAAAATCTAAACTTTCATTGTTGTCATGCAAATGCAGCACCACTCATCCTGTTCCCATGACAACCGATTGTTTATTTAAACAAAATGGCGGACAGCGATGTGTCGATCAAATCGGAACGACGAATAATAATCGAATTTCTCCACAATGTGTGAAAGCATTTGAAATTCATCAGAGACTTCAAAGACAGTTCACAGAGTCATGCTTGTCTCGATCATCCGTCTTTGCTTGGTGCCAAAAGTTTGAAAGAGGGAGAGAATCCACCGGCAATGAACCTCATAACTAATGCATCAAGGCCAGCAACTACTGTCAATGATGGCATCATCGCACGAACAAATGAGCTGATATGCGGCAACAGGCAGATTTATGTCCGAGAACTGGCTTCACTACTGAACATCAGCACTGTCAGTGTGGAGACCATCATCCACGATAAGCTGAAATTTAACAAGATCTGTGCCGGACTGATTACTAAGCAACTCTCCGAGGATCACAAAACCACCCGGGTAGAAATCTGTTCCAAGCTGAAACAGCGATAGGACAGGGAAGGTGATAGCTTCCTAAGGCATGTTGTGACCACATCGACGAGCCATGGATTCATCACCATACTCCTGAAAGCAAGCGTGCGAGCATGGCATGGTGACACACTGACTCACCATGACCCAAGAAATTCAAGAAGACCCCGACAAAAAAATTGATGGCGACTGTATTCTAGGACATTAAGAAAAAACTACAAAGAAAATAAAATGGATCATCAAATGAACAAAAACTTCTTCAACAAAAAAATAATAAATTAAATCTAAATCTGTCTTACCTAACAGGGACCCAAAGATTAAAGAAAACAACAAACAACATCAAGGGATACGATGACAATTCCACGAGGAAACACAGGATCACTAAAAGGGGAAAAGGAAAAAAACAAAAGGCGTCCAACAGGCAAGGGAAAAAACAGGCGACAACCAAGAGGGTCGGGAAAAACACGTAAGGCGCATTCACATATACGCGAGAAAGACCTATTCACGCCAGAAATTCACGCCAGATACGGTTCTCGCAAGGCCATTCACATATACGCCTGGGTCATTTCTCGCGCGAGTGGACACAATTGGCGCCAGAAAAGGTGTTGCCAGAGTTTTCTGTTTGAAACAGAAAAGTCTAGCACTGGTGCGCAAGAGCGAGAAAGTGCCCAGACCCCAGCCAATCCGATCAGAGCACTCCGCTCTTCTGATTGGCTGCCTGTTGCAGCAAGGCAAAGGCAACAGCTAAAAACAACATGGACGCAATGAACGATTCTCCCGTCTTTCAAAGAAATAGGAAAAGGCAATTAAAAAAGCAAAAGGAGACCACGTTAAGAGAAAATTTGGTTTCTGCCGTCCGTGAACGGGAAATTATTTGGAATAGGGCTCATGAAGACCACAGAGATCGCGACCTCGTTGAGATACGATGTTGAAATCCCTGCATGATAAAACCATAACCTACATGATAAGAGATAGCCTGCCCATTCGCGCTGAATGTATTGAAAAAAATGTCGCCGTTTTTTTCCAAGGGCATTTACCGATTTTCTCACTAGGCGCGCCACTGTTGATCTGTTAAGATTGCCTATATAGGATTTGGGTTCACTCGCTTATTCAGTGGCTGAATACTTTAAAAACACGATATAAAATGATTAAAAACAGTGATATACATAAAATAAGAAGTTGGCATTGCATTAAAATTATTCTTACATTTTTGTGAACATAAAGGCTGTTTTAATAAAATTCGTTTCATGCCAAACTTTGTAATTTTCATTACAAACAATGAATTTTTTTTTTTGATCCCGAGAACGACTAAAATTCTTCCCATGTTTTCAAGAGATTTGTTTTGTTTTTTTTTTTTATTCCAAAAAATTTACTACATTAACGTTATGACTGTTTTGTTAAATTCTTGAAAATACTTAATATTTCAGTATTAATTTTCTGAAAATGACGCCTAAAATAAAATTTTATCACAACTAAATTTTTAATGTTTTAAAAATATTGAAAGAAACAACAGTAAATTTTAAAAAATCCATATATTAAAAAAGCATTTAATTGTTTACAGTATCAGCTTTGACCAAATTTTCGTGATAAAGTTTTTTTGGTTAATGTTTACTATCTGCACAATCGCAAACGCAAGCCCCACTCTCGGCCCTGCGGGCCTCGCTGGTCGCTGTTTTGGTGAAGCCCCATTTGGTCGCCTCCCATTTGGACGCCATTTCAGCGCCATTTGGTCGCCTCCCATTTGGACGTTTGACCTGACCCATTTGATCGCCTCCCATTTCGTCGCTTGCATCCTCTAAGACTTTCTATTAACTAACTGTATTTAAACAAAAACTAATAAAGCCAAAAATTATTAATTAATAATATTTAAAATAAAAATCATATATCAAAATATCATATTTATTCCTCATTTTCATTGAGAAGAAATATGGTATTTTTAATATAAAAAATTCAAAAAGAATTCAATTTGGTTAATTTAATTTAAGAAGTAAATTAAAACCATTTCCAAGTTCTAGATTTGACCTAAGTGCAATTAGTTACTTTACTTCTAATAATAACTTATCTGTAGAAGAGAACTGTAGCGTTAGCTATGAAAACTGCTTCGTCTCACACCAGCAATGGCTTGCACGCAAGTCTGGCATTTTACCTTGAATCGCCAATGACTCCTCATAATAGTAATCCACCGCATGCATGGAAAATGATGCACGGAAATAATATTGCATTTAGAATGATGGCCCAGAGATTTTTAACACCACCAGCAACATCTGTGCCTGCAGAAAGACTTTTTTCAAAAGCAGGTTGCACCATTGGAAAAAAAAGCACCATGTTAAGTCCGAAGCATTTGGACAAATTGTTGGTTTTACAATCGATGCCTTTGAATGTCTTGCATAAATTTTGTTAAACCCAACTTTTACATTTGTCAAATTATCAGTAATAAAATGTCTGGTGTAGTCTAAGCTTTATCTATGTGATTTTATGCTATTTTATTGAGATAAAAAAATTAAAAGAACTATCGATGGTATTCCTGAACCCATCGAGGGTATTCTTGTACCCATCGAGGGTATTCCTGTACCCATCGATGATGGTTGTATTCCTGATGTATTCATTGTGTTTCGATGATGGTTCATACCATCGATGGTGGTTTTTAAACCATTGCACACCTCTATTAATAAGGCATCAACATGTAATTAAGTAACACATGCAGAAAAATACATTTTATTACCGTGGCTCATCAAGGCCCTATGGACTGAATAAAGAACAGGCGATCAATGGGAGGCGACCAAATGGGAGGACGACTAAATGGGAGGCGTCCAAATGGGAGGCGACCAAATGGGGCTTAACCGCTGTTTTCCGTTACTCGAACGCCTTCGGCGTTCCGTCTACGACGTCCCCCTCCGGGGGTAAATAACTGATATATACCCCAACCTATTTGGTTACAGGGAGCAGTTGGTTTCCCCTCGGCCGGTTACAGGAATCGCGACAATTCAGTTTGCGGATTCAGTCGTCGCGCGATTGTGCAGATAGTAAACATTAACCGTTTTTTTTAAATAAATGTTTGGTTTTTTTCTTTGGTGAGTATCAGCAGGGATGGTTAGGTTAGAGTAATCCTTCATCCATCCCTGATATCAGTAATCGGCCTAGAGCAGTGGTTCCCAAACTTTTTCGACTCGTGAGCCCCCTTCACAAGATTTTTCGACTCTCGAACCACTTTCACAAAGATCTGAGCAGCACGACCCACTAACTTATAAATATACAAACATCATGTAGGCTATGGTTTGAATATACCACTCCATTAGTGTTTGTACGTCTTTTTTCAAATTTTCACCACGAGAGGTCTCCCACCAAAGAAACAGTTGTAACACTGTAAGGGCCTTTTGTTTGCCTCTGAATAATTCTACAATAACAGCAAGAGGACCGACACGCTTTAAACTCAAAGGACTTATTATGCTCAGTGTTTTGGAGTAGAACCAACACCAGTGGCATTTCAACGGAACCGTTTGCTTTTTTCAACCTGATTGCCTGTGGGCCGCATTCGAATCTAAAAATGGCGTCAGTGTCAAGTCCCTTTATTATCGTCCTAGCAGCTACTATATTTACTGCTTGTAATACGGCGTAATATCCAATGTTTTTATATAGTTTTACACTATATCTACAGTAATTTGTATAATCTTTAATTTTATAATACTAATATTTATATAATAAAATTTTGTAATTTACTGTACTATAACAATATATAGAATTAAATTCTTTGGTTTCTTTGACTTACACTAGTGTTTATAAAAATCGCAACACCCTGATGGAATAGCCCAATCTGCATTAAATTTGGAGCATTTGCATATCATGGGTGAGAAAAGAAACCATTAGATTTTCAGGTCAATACAATGCGTTTTATTGTCACATTAGTATCGGGTGAAACCACCGTGGGATGCAATTACAGCCTCTAAGCGTCGTGGCATTGAGTCAAACAAGCTCTGAATGTCCTGCCATGCTCTGTCTACACGGGCATACAGTTCATCCGCAGTTGCTCCTGCAGGAGTCTGACGAGCCAATCGATGAGCAACCCTGTCCCACACATGTTCGATTGGGTTAATGTCTGGTGAACGAGCAGGCCAGGGGAACAAGGGCGTCTGATGTGCTTGGAAAAAGGCGAGGACATTTCTGGCCACATGCGGTCGGGCATTGTCCTGTTGGAATACGGCGCCTGGAAGGTTCTGCAGGAAGGGGATGACCTCGGGTTGCACAACTTCCCTGATGTACCGGTCACTGTTCAGATTGCCATGGATTCTGATCAGACGGGAACGGCCATGGTAACCGATTGCACCCCACACCATCACTCCTGGCGTTTGTCCCGAATGACGCTGCAGGATGCATTCTGGAAGGTCGCGCTCGCCACGATGTCTTCTGACTCGTATCCTGCCGTCATGGTGCTGCAAGTTAAACCTTGACTCATCCGAAAACACAACTTGTTGCCATTCAGCTTGCCACTGTTGGTGTCGATGGGCCCATTGCAACCTGAGGCGCCGGTGGTTTTGAGTCAAAGGAATCCGCAACAATGGTACTCGTGCCATCAATCCTCTAGCAGACATTGTCCTGCCTACTGTAGCACCCCACTGTTGTGCTAACACTGTGGAAGTGGCTGTACGATCTGCTACACACATGCAATAGAGGTGTCTGTCATCTCGCGGTGTCGTCGTGCTGGGTCTTCCCGAGCCTGGTCTTCGGTGTGCCCTGTTCTCTTCGCTCCACTGCCTCCATGCATACATAATTGTCGTTGCATTACCTCCTACACGAGCAGCAATGTCACGATATGACCATCCCGCTTCACGCAGACCAATTCTGCGTCCTCTTTCAAAGTCTGTCAGCTGTTGATATGGTACCCTTCGTCGTCGTCGAGGCATGGTGTTCTTTCAAGCAATTACTCTGAAAATCTAATCATTTATACTCTGACCCATTGTATGCAAATATTGCAAATTGCATATGAATTAGACCATTCCATCAGGGTGTTGCGATTTTTATAAACACTAGTGTATATTTTATGAATTTTTTGTCTATTTTCTAATTTGAAAACTGCATTTTCTATTTTGAAAACCACATTTTTTATTTTGAAAACTACTTTTTTCATTTGAAAACTACATTTTTTCAATTGAAAAGATTATTTTTTCAATTGCAAACTACATTTTACCAATTGCAAACTACATTTTATCGATTGCAAAAAGTTGTAAAACCGTCCTCAAGGTGTCAATTTCGCACCTGCAAATGATGTA
>JAHWFO010101024.1:0-13383 GCA_023313115.1 Rhysida immarginata | reverse complement strand
AGTTGTGTTATTTTTGATCCACCTGACACTCCAGAACAGTGCATCTTAAAAATTCCCGAAGGGTATTATGATAGTCATAGGGACGTTGTTGAGGCGCTCATTAAGTTGATTCCATTGAAAGAACAGGCTTTTTACAAATCAATCTCACCCCTAACAAATGTTTTCATTTCAAATGCACAGAAGGCCGCTATATTAGTTTTAGAGAGGGTTTATGTTACACATTGGGTTTACAAGCTGAACTTTCCGACTTGGAACTCGTTATTGGTGAGGGTTCAACCCCAATAGATCTTACACGTGGCATACATGGTTATTATCTGTATACAGACATCATACAGCCGCAGGTTGTGGGTAACACATTCGCTCCGCTCCTACGAATCATCCCAGTTTCACATGCCAGACGAGAAGTGATTTATCAGGCTTTTCATTCACCCGACTACTTTCCCTTAAGTAAAAATGTCATAGACACGATTGAAATCGCGGTTCATTCAGACCATGGGGATTTGCTCTCGTTTTTAACAGGAAAAACCGTAGTGAAATTACATTTTCGTAACCAACTGTAGTGCGAGGTTGATTTCTTTTTTCTGTCCTCCTCAATTACTTCAAGATGCATATCCCCTATCATCCGAGCCAGGAAGTAATTTCGCGTTACTATTTAAACCAGAGAGGGAATGGCTTACCTGTGTTTAGAGGGTCGGTTTTCCAGAGAGGCAATGAGATTGGTTCAGTATTTTCAAATCTGTTTCGCTTTGCAACACCTATAGTCAAATCCATGGGTAAGATTCTCGGTCGACATGCCCTAAAGGGCGGTGTTTCCATTTTTAATGATGTGATACATGGTCAAAATCTCAAACAGTCGCTGTCATCACGAATGAAAGAGGCTGGAGGTAAAGCCATGCAGGAAATGGGTGCTAGAGTTCAGAGAGGTAGAGGCCGTGTTAAAAGACGAAATTCAGCATTTCCTACTCATTCACATGTAAAAAGGCCCAGAGGCAACAGCGTGGAGACCTTTCTAAAGAGTGAATACAGACAAAGAAGTCGAGTGCAGCGTTCAAAATAGCTGAAAAACAAGCAGAAGAAACAGAAGAAGAAGAGGAAGAAACAGAAGAAGTCAACAAAAAGACCGGCAAAATTACGTTCTAAGCCAATTTTAAACATACGTCCTTTATCATCAGTTTTCGCCTAATACATACGTAATCATGGCATCAATGATGCACCAGCTGAGCACTGGATGTCTCAACAGCGATCTAGACATTTTTTCTATACCTCACACGAGTGGCCAATAGGAAAAACGACACGTCATGGGGTACCAACCAACAGCCATCATCAGCCAAGACGGGCCTATTGAATTCTATGTACCCGGTTTGGCAGATTTTTACACGGATCTAGATCAAATTACATTAAGCTTAGAAGTCGTTATCAACAAAGGGGATGGACAGTTACCAGCTGGTGATAAAACAGTACCTGTGAACCTTTTCTTACATTCGCTATTCTCACAAGTCGATTGCTATCTAGGTGATACGTTAGTTAGCCATAGTAATAACTTATATCCATACAGAGTTTATTTTGAAACTCTTTTGAACTATGGCCAGACTTCTAAACAAAGTCAACTCACAACAGCTGGGTATTGTAAAGACGCGGGCGGTAAAATGGACAGTGCTGACGATACAAACAATGGGTTTAAGTTACGTAAAAATCTCGCACGAAACGGTGTTTACTACATGGAAGGCCTGCTCCATTTGGACATCTTTTAGCTATTCCAATTATCAGATTACAATCCGAAAAGCAATGCTGAATGTTGAGAGAGAGTTAAAGTAAACACAGACACGCTATTAGCACATGCGAAGACTCTGCAAACAACTAACGCGTTTTACCCTATCGGGCAGGTTGAAATGAGGTCAGTGAGTATTGCTACTGGAACTAGAAACCACGTCATACAGAACTTAATTACTGGTCAGAATCCCTCCCGGTTGATTTTTGCATTTACATCGAGTGAAGCCCAGAATGGTTCTTTTACTTCGAATCCATTCAACTTTCAACATTTCAATCTATCTTTCTTCTCCCTCTAAACCCTCTGACGCCGAATTTTTCCTCTGGGTCATACTTGAGAGAGTTTGTTCATTCCATGAAGGCATTGGGATTTGGAAAGAAGACAGAGATGTTGACATCAGTCAGTTCGATTACGGTTCTGGTTACACATTTCTGGCCTTTGATCTTTCGGGGGACAGGAATTATTATACAGATAGATATAACCTTATACGTAACGGTACGTTAAGCGTTGAAGTTCAGTTTTCCGAGCCTTTAGCTAATTCGGTGAATCTGATTGCTTATTGTCAATATCAGAATCTCCTGGAAATCAATAAAGACAGAACCGTGAGCTTCGATTTCACGAATTAAGGTCGATGGATACGCAAGAACTATGGAGGGCTCTTGAGAGAGATCCATTCTCATGTACTATGGCAAGAAGTGTTTTCCCGGCGGATTTGGTGCTTCAACTCAAACCTCTTCATCCATCTTTACTCATTGCTAATACGGATGATTCCAGTAACCCAGGCTCGCATTGGGTGGCTTTTTTTATACCGTCCAGCAAACAAGCATACATCTTTGATTCTTTCGGAATGTTTCCTCAACCACAATTCCAACCGTTCATGCTTATGCACGCGGAAAAATGGATCTACAACACGAGAATTCTGCAACATCAGATGTCTGACAGAATGATCTGATTCTGTGGTGAAGAAATCGATGTCGAGTTCTTTAAAATAATCTTGAACATGCTTGTTTAAAGACTCCTTCCCTTTATCGCTGTTCACTTTTACAGGAACACTGCTGAGTGTGAAAATTTTTTGAAAGGCTTTCTGAAGTTCAAGCCCCTTCTTCGTTTTTAGAGGAATGACCCACGCATAGCGCGAGAAAACATCGATGCAGGTAAGTAGAAATTTATAACCATCGTTCTGTTTTGACAGACTGGTTAGATCAACCAAGTCCACTTGAAATTGCTCAAATGGCGCGTATACACGCATGCGATTACGTGGGTAATGATGACGCACCGGTTTATGCAGTGTATAAGCTCTCACACCGGTTTATGCAGTGTATAAGCTTTTTCAGAATGATTTGTTTGTTTAGCTAAACCTTTCACACCACCAAAACCGGCAGCATTAGCGGGGTTAGAAAATGCATCATCCATGACCAAAATTTAAATTAAGTTATGTAAAGAAGACATCTGTATTTATTTATTTATAAACAGGTATATGAGAGTTCAGACCCACCCTTTTAGACAGCATTAGTCCCTACTCAGATGCACACTTGTCAATTGAAACAATGTAGCAATTAGTTGAAAATTAAAAACAAAATACACCTTGAAACAGCAGTAGTTTTATTTAGAAGAAACTGTAAAAGAGCTTGGTAAAAATTTGGTTACCCGAGAAACAATAGTTAATTAGTAATTAGGTAATCAATTTGAGGTGTCAGTATACCAACCCCTACCCATTTAGGTGGGTATTTAAGGGCGTCAACAGGTGTTCACTTGTGAGACAGAATCACCTAAGTGGATTTCGCTGAGAGCATCAGGACCCCTCTTATCTGCCACACTGGTGCTCAGCCCCAGTACCAGGGGTACATCAGAGGATTATGAAATTAATTTTATTTCAGCCTTAGGCCACCTGAACATGGCTGCCATCACGTGATTAATCAAGAATAGATCATCAGCCAGCTGTATGACCACACCCACAATTGGAAACCTGATCAAAAAGAAATCAAAGGTAAATATAACCACACCCAAAAGACCATAAATGATCACACCCAAAACATGACTACGCCCAAAACAAGAGCTAACGCCCAAAAAAGGACCAACGCCCAAAAAATACCACACCTGAAACAGAGGACCAACGCCCAAAACAGGTGGGCCATCACCCAAAACAAGAACCACACCCAAAAGGACAAACCCTCAAAAATCCACACCAGAGGGCCAGAGTATGACCAAAAAAGGTAATACCTTAGAAAAGCAGAGACACACCCTGTCGAATAGCCCGGGGGCAGGAAGCAAGGACAGGGTCCCAGGGGACCCTAGCGCATTCCAGAGCAGGCTGAGAACAAAAGAAAAAGTGTAGGCATCCTTTGATCTTTCGAGAAATCACCCCCTCCACATTCCATTCGGACCCGATCAAGTCCTTATCTACTGGCAGCCCTAGAACAGTTCACAAAGGTGGCCGTTTCTGAAATGCTGCCCCCCTTGGCCCGATAGCCAATAATCATCCCCTTTTGGAGGTCCGGCAGGTCACTTGTTCTGCCCATGACGGCGACAATTGCTGTGTTAATGGATGCTACTACACGTCTGCTGTTGTCAGCTTTTAATGATATGCAATGATTTTTCATCTGCATACCATGGGACGTGCCACCATGTTCGAGTTGAGTAGAGGTGTTCATATTAATGTGTCCCGACCCTGTATATTATATACCATATGTAAGCTTTGAGAGTTTTAATGGTACCATATGGTAGATTAGGGCAGTAAAATCCTGTTACAACGTACTTCAAGGGAACTGGGAATTTGCACGTTATTCCGAGGTGTACGTTATTCTGAAACTGGGGGGGGGGGGGAGGCTTGTGAACAATGCGTATATGCATAGAAAAACATAAGAATACATGAAGTGTAGCATTTTATTTTATTCAATACAAATACAGCATACATGTAGTAATATAGTTGGTTAATTTTTTAAAAATTCTCTGATTTTTTTGTAAAATTCCCCATCTTTTCCCAGTTTTCCAGGTCGCTAGTCACCCTGTTAAATGCACATTTACTTAAACTAAAATTAAAATAATCAAACACATGGTCGTATGATCTTACCGTATTGAAGATGGTCAATCGTCTGTCAAAAATATTGTTTCCTTTTGATGCATTGCCAGTTTCAACTTTCGCATGGGCTGTATTGACCAATCAGAGCAAGACATTCGAACGATGTACGTTGTAATGAAGTGATAATTTAACCAAGGGAACGTAAAATTTATGTTATTTCGAGGTGTACGTTAAAATGAGGTACGTTATTCTGAAACATTTTAGCACTAAAATACCGAGATTTCGGCCGGAGATTTTAAATTTGTACATTGTTCTGAAATGTGCGTTAAAGTGAGGTACATTGTAAGGGGATTTTACTGTACTAAACTAATTTCCACTATCCTTGATTACTCATTATATGCATTCATGGCACGTTGTTACGAACTATTTGAAATATTATATGCGATATCTCAGAATGGAAAGTTCCAATGGTACCATGTGGTATGATTAGGACACGTACTATTAAACTAATTCCCACTGTCATTAATTACTCATTACATTCATTTATGGCACATTGTTATGAGTGGTTTGATATATTACATGCCATGTCTTAACATTGCAAGTTCCAACGGTACCATGTGGTATGATTATGGCACGTACTATTAAACTAATTCCCACTGTCATTAATTACTCATTACATTCATTTATGGCACGTTGTTATGAGTGGTTTGATATATTACATGCCATGTCTTAACATTGCAAGTTCCAACGGTACCATGTGGTATGATTATGGCACGTACAACTAAACTTATTTCCGCTATCATTAATTGCTCATTATATTCAATCATGGCAAGTCGTTATGAAGTATTTAATATATTATATGCAATATCTCAGAATGGGAAGTTCCAATGGTACCATGCGGTACGATTAGGACACGTAATACTAAAATAATTTCCATTATCATTAATTACTCGTATGTTTATTCATAACACTTTGTTACGAGTTGTTTTATTGCTCAAATATTGAATGATTTAGTTCCTGAGCCTCGAGAAAACGATTTCACGTGTGCGTGCCCATGTCACAATGCTTAAAAGATGATCATGAAAGTAGCAGTTTATTCATTCCTGACGAATCAATTGTTCTATGACATGCCATTATTTTGGTTTTCTTTACGGTCACTGTTTTAGCGCGTGAATTCAAAAAAGGGGTCCTCGAAAAAGCCTGAAAAGTTGATACAGCCGAGCTAAGACTTTCAAAAAACTTTATTTGAAACAGGTAATCCGTTTTCAAGTAATCGTGCAAACGGCGACCGGATAAATGTACAGTCCAAACGTGCATTTTTATAAGTAGTCTTTTGCTAAAGCTCATAATAAATAGCGCTATTTATTCGCTCGAATTCTTGAATAGATTTACCACTACCAACCGAACTGGCCTATTTTCGAAGATCACGGAACATTATATCAACGGACAAATGAACCATGACTAACCTACACTGAAAAATAATAAAATACTGTCCTGAACTTTAACAAACATTTTATGCAGTAACTGATGTATTCCCAACAATTTTTTATATTTTTTATTATTTTTCCTGTTTACTTTCCTAATTATACTTTATTCCATCTGGAATGCATATAAATAAATGAATCGTCACACATCATCTGGTCTGAAACTTTTTTTCAATGCTTCAAATCGTCACATTCATTTCGCTCAGTATCATTTTGACACTCAAGTCAATTTGACTCCTTCCGTTCGTTTAGTCAAGTCATTATATCCGTATGCCCCAGTATCGATTTGACTCAGTAGACTGGACAGATTCAGCAAATTACATTGAAATGGTCACGTGCATTTTGTCCCAGAATCGTTTCGCCACTCTGTCGAATTAACACATTCTGTTTATCACATTCACTTCGTCACTTCACGTATTCAGTCAGCTACAAAAAGGTTTATGAATTATTAACATGTAGCCGTGATAACCGTAGTCCCTTGTTCGAATCCAGGTCGCGGAATTTTTCCTTTTTTTCATTAATATCTTTAGCTTATGTTTAGAGAATTAAATCCAGTTTTAATTATTACTTACGTTCGAATTTTGTTTAATTATTTAATTAGGTTGAAACCCCTAAATTACAATCTACTGAATCCTGGATAGCGTTGCACTCCTTATTTTTGTTATAATTAATCGTATTGTGTGGGCGACATAGAAAGTACACTTCTTACAGCGATAACAGAAACTGAATCGCTCTATACAGTAAAATCTTCTGTGTGAAAATTGATTTCCAATGGTTTTATTTGCGTTATCATATAGCATCCAAGTTTCTCACCTTATCTTATAGTACATGTATGATTCGCCTTAATGGGGTTCGATCAGAAGTCCTGGTTTTTCCAAAAAAAATTTAAATTTCGAACTTCAAAATCTAGAACGTTGCTAAGTCCTACCGAGATAATTTTTATATATAAAACTACCCTTAATACCCGGCATTGCTTGTGTTTTAATAAAAAAAAAGCTATAAACTAAAAAATAAACAGCGAAAACTAATTAAAAAACGTGTCAAGAACAGTTTTTAATTAGAAGTATTTATTCTGTTGAACAAAGCAAAAAACTTAAGTTAAACACAAACCCATACAAAACAAGGAATTAGTTAATGCAAAGCTTTCAAATAAATAATGTTCTTAGTGAAACCGTTTTGGTTAAAGAAGATCTAAGGATTATGTGGAATGTCAACACGTGAGCAACCAACATATAGCTGGCCATAAGAGAGTCAAGAAGACTTTATATCAAGTCCAACAATCTTAAGAGATTGTCCTGAGACTTGTTGATTGACATAGCGAAACTGAGCTTAAGAGGAAATTGCAGTCTCTTGAACTGAAATGGCAAATCTGTGTCTGATGGAATCAGCGGGATTCTTGAAATGAACACAATTTCAGTTTTGTATTTCCCTATGATGACCATAGTCATGACCTCGATAAAATGAGGCTTCATGCTTTTCATGACTAACCTTGTTTCATTGCACAAACGTGGAAGGTCCAAGTTTCTCAGCAGTATGACTGAGCTCCTACTTGGAGGATTAGGTTGTGCAGTGGCATTCCAGGTAGATGGACAAAGTTTAGAAGCTCAGATGAAAACTCTACAGCTTCATCCTGATTGACAACAGTGTCAATAGATCGAAAAAAACTTGCTGTTTCTGGTAATATTTTTAGCAGATCTAGATTGATTTTTTCTAACAGATCCAGTTTGAGTTTCTCAACTTCATCATTTTGTGGAGCCAAAATCGCACGCTCACACAAACAGGTGGAAGGAATAGTTGTTGTTCATGCTAGAAAAGACTTTGGCCTTGAGCTCATCTATTGTGCCAACCATCTCTTCACATGGCAGTTAATGCATGTTGAGCTGTTGGTAAAAAAATAAGGCAATCTTCTGCTGCCAGTAGCAAGCAGTTGCTGTGAAAAGTGCTCAGCTGTTAAATCTTCAAACAGACGGGCTCTCCTGGTGGACATCAGTTCCAGTTTCTGAACAAGTTGCCAGAGAATGGAGCTCTTCAAAGAAGCATTCAGCTCATCAGCCTTTGTGCCTTTTCGGATGACGATTCCCGTCTGTTGAAAGTCTCCTGCAAGTACCACAGTCACTCCTCCCATGAGACTGTCACTGCCTCTGATGTCCTTCAAAGTCTTGTCAACAACTTCCAGCGCCTTGCGATATGACATGGTGCACACATCCCAAACAATGAGCCGTGTTTATTGGAAACCATGGCCTTGCCTGAATTCCTTGAAATCTTAAATATTGAAGAATCTGTTTTGGCCAAGTTCAAAGGAATCTTAAAAGCTGAATGTGCAGTCCTGCCTCCAGTATGAAATGCTGCTGCAATGCCAGAAGATGCTACAGCAAGATATGCAGTGCTGCCTGGTCTTTGCGAGAAAAAGTTGATCAGGAAGGTTTTTCCTGTGCCTCCAGGCACATCAAGAAAAAAAAGTTTTCCAGTCTGTCTTCTAACAGCATCAATTATCCTGTTGTAAGCAGTTCTCTGGTCATCAGGTAGCTTTCGTTCATTTTCTGCAACAAAAGCCTCCAGTTCATCTATCTTTTTCTATCTTATTTCTCTTTCTATGTATGTATCTTCAATCTATCTTCTTCTTGTATTCCCCCTTTACGTGGTCAAAGAAATAAGAATTTCCTTAAAAAAGAGAGACAGAATGTGGGGGGGGGGGTTAAAAGAGCGTTATAACTCCACCATGACCTCTGATCAATTTGGCCTGCCTAAAACCTTCCCAGGGTCACCCTAAATTACCATGCAAAATTTCATCAAGATTAGACCAGCCATTTTGGAATGCATAGCGAACAGACAGAGATACAGAGAAATTATATATATATATATAGATTCGCTTCTAGTAACAGTATTGTAGCGTGACTTCGCAAAGGATTATCGGTTAAACCATCGTTGATTATAAACAATTTACAAACCAGTATTGCTAATTTAGCATTTTATTTCATGCGCTTGTCCTTTATGGGACATTATTAATAAAAATTAAACAATGCACAAAACAATTACAAAGCGTATTAAACTGGACATATTCCTGCTAAATTGGCAACACTGATGTCAACCTTGATGGCCGAGAGCGTTAAGGCTTAGGTCTTTTGGCTTTCGTGATGATCAGGTTAGGTTAGGGTCTTTTCTGGCGCGGATGTTTTCCTACTCTTATGATGAGCTTGCAATTTTCATTTGCCAGAGTATAGGGTTATTGGCCAATTCACTTCAAATTAACTATGCTTTTTCAATGCTTCTTAAATTTGCAGGAGACCTCATCCTGCAGTGGATAAATAATGGTTGTAAATGATCGTGATGATACACTGCCTAGCCAAAATAAAGTCGCCGTCGAATATTCAATATGCAAATACTAAGGCGTCAGTCACAGGCATACTACTGAAGTCTTGTGCGAAATACTTCCTTTATATTGTCCTGCATTAGTTTAGCCCTTTATTTGTTTTGCAGAAAGATGTATGTAGACGCAGAACGTGGTCACGGAAAAGATGTCACCGAGTTTCAGAAGGAGCAAATTATCAGTTTATTCCAAGCAGAGAAAACAAGCAAAGAGATTGTTCAACAATTAGTAAAGCCTTGGAAGGAAAGATCTGAATCATCAACCCCGAGTAGCAACTGTGATCGGAAAAAAATTCTGACTAATCGTGACTGGAGATCATTAAGTCGCATGATGAAGGAGAAACCGAAGAAATTGTACATTAGACCTGACAGGAAAGTTTAACAAGGAAATCAAAAGCTTATCCATCCGCACAATGCGACGAAACTTTAAGGACTGTAACTAATCAATTGCTCTGCCACAAGATATCCGATTTTTAGTAAAAACAATAGGAAAAGATGATTACTGTTCGCCCGGGAGGACAAAAATTGGAAAATGGAGCAGATGAAAAAAGTCATCAGGTTTGATGAATCCAGGTAAACCCTATCCTAAATACAAGTGTTGATCGAAAAACTGTAACTTTTTTATTTGGTGACCGATTTTCAAAATTCTTTTTATATCTGCTACTTACATTTGTCCTCAATATAATGCACTATTTTCCATTAGACAGAGTCCTGATCCCTTTCCACGCATTGCGCCAACGCATGAATAATCGGATGAACCCTTTGGAGAGGAATTCCGGGGTTGTTGTCGACACGAGGATTGAATGGCATCTTTCACCTCATCATGAGAACGCAACTCATGTCCCTTAAGGTGCTCTTTCTTCTTTGGGAAGTGGTGAAAGTCACAAGGTGAAAGTCTTCCATCTTTGAACTGTACACGCTGCAACGCTTCTGAGTGTGGGATCGTATGCGGGCGAGCGTTATCGAGCTATAGAAGAGGGTCCAAAGCTGCCATTCAATACTGGTGTCGACAAAAACCCCGGAATTTTTCTCCGACGGGTTCATCCGACTAGTTATGCGTTGGCGCAATGCGTGGAAAGGATAAGGGACTATGTTGAAAAGTGAATAGTGCATTACACAGAGGACAAATATAAGTATCAGATACAAAAAGAATTTTGAAAATCGGTTAAAAAATAAAAAAATTACAATCATGGAGGCATTACTTTTCGACCCACCCTCATAGATGATGAGCGCATCAGGGTAAGAAAAGAACCGCACTATCCAAGCTTGTGGAGACTCTGCGGTGATCTGGGTTTGCTTCTATTGCTCTGGTCTGTATTGTGCAATGTTATGCAGCCGAGTGTCTGAATCTGCTGGATGACCAGGTCATTCCATTCTTGGACGAGTTTCTTTTTTCTGTTCGAACTGGAGTGTTCCAGGAAGATAACGCCAGGATACACCAAACTTGAATTCCAATTGATGGTGGATTTTCCCTCTGAAATTGACTTAAAAACTCATGATTCGAGAAAATACAGTACATTGAAATTTTAAAAAATCCTTCTTTATATGTGTCCCTATGTAAATAATTTTGTGCAGCTAACTACTCTGAAACGGCAAAATGTAGAACCGAAGGAAACTAATACACTGTTAGAGGGAACCTTAAACTGTGCCTTGACATGGTTTTTATGAAAATGGGTTAAGTCTTTTATGATATAATTTTGTTAAAAAAAATAAAGAAATGTTGTAGCATTTATTTCAGCGAATGAAAAGTTAATAGAGTCACTATAGGCAGAGACTCCTTTCATTGAGACGAATAATACATTCTTCAATAATTCGTCGGATAGTCCCCTCAAAAGTATCCGCATCGTCATCAGTCCTTCAACATTTGTCATAGATGCTTACAAGGCAGGGTAATCATTCTTTTTAAAATTATGCCAGGCGAGTTAAAAGTCTGTTACCCCCTTCCTATCTTGGATACCAATGTAGTTACGCACATTCCAATACAAGGAATGATTAAGAACTGGAGGGTGCTCTATCTGATGGAGCACCTTCCATCATCTCAAATATGCAAATTAAGGCAAATCTAAATTCTATCTCGAAAACCGTAAGAGATACACAAAATATTCTAATTGCACATTTGTTCAACAGCAAATTCCAAACAAAACAAAAAAAAGTCACCAAAATCCGATGAGTTGATCACTCACAATCCTCATTGCAAGCTCATTGGACGACTTCAATGTGGCATACAGAACATGTCGAGTTGACTGCGAGACAAAATGATTCTAGGTCAAAACGAATGATGTGACGGGAAGTGATACTGGGACAAAGTGAATGATGTGACGTTTTTGTTTCGAGTTTGTTTGTTTTATAAAATGCTAAAAATTTCCTCCTCAGTTTTCCCATCGAATAGGGTAGACCCAGTGACGTGATGTTATTTTAACTGAAGAAACAAAACAAAAGGCGAACTTCTACCACGGAAATTGCCGAGAAATTTCGACAGTTTTCGGTCGATAAGTCGCTCCCCGATAAGGATTTCTCCTTAAGGGTTTTAAGGATTTCTTCGGTTGAATGCGAGCTGAGGAGCGTAACAATTTTCCTCCCCTCGGAAAGAATGGGATAGTCTGAACATAGTCGAAACAAAGCCAGCGAAATTACAAACAACACGATTCGTTCGTTCGTTATAATCTTCGTTCGCATGCAAGCAGAGAAGCGGGAAACTTACAATTTTTGATTTGCGTGGTCAAATTCCAAACTCGATTCTCTAATTTTGTCATAAATCACTTTGTCATTCAGTCAGCTGAACGGATCCAATTCGTCACATTTATTTCATTGCAATAACTCAGGCCAACGATGAAAATCATCTTGAATGAATTTGCCGTATTCTTGTGGGGTTTTTTTTTTGTGCGTTGAATCATCTGCTTTTAGATTTTTTCCTTCACGTCACGTTTCCAAGTTACGCACATAGGGACTGATATGTAAAAAGAAATTGGCATGAAGAGAAGCGGCTGCAATGTTAAAGTGTCCATATTTTTGGGCCACAAGGAAATTTATCAGGCCCCAAACTCTGAATAATTTAAAAGTGTTTCATTGATAAACAAATCTGTGAGTGAGAGAAAAAAAATCCGAGATTCGGATTCAGCACAAAAGAAAGCGTATGAGAATCAGGTCTTAACGTTAAAAATGGCTTTTAAAAGTTGTTTTTTTTTGTTGGCCTGTGTAATTCAAACCATTCTTCTAGTCACAGATTTACTACTTCATTACTCAACAAGAACATTTTATTGTTATTATCAAAAATGAATTCGTTATTTTCAAATGCATGGAAATTAAATTCAATTTTAAAATAAGACTAAAGCTACACAAATATATTTTTATTTATTTATTTATTTATTTATTTATTTATTTATTTATTTGGAAAACTACAATTTTTAATTCTACAGGGTGACCCAAACTTATCCAGCATAATTGTTTAGGAACATTGTATGGTTCAAATTGAACAAAAATGTCCTATAAACATTACATCTGGTTTCGACCATGTGTGAGACATCGACGTCTGAACGATCCTGTCTCCCTGAGAACTTGGTGTACCCTCAAAAACAACTCTCGATGTGGATGGCCCCTGTGAGGAAATGCACCCGCGTACAACCTGCTGGCTTCTGCAGCGTTACCAGCAGTAAGCCCATAGTAAAAGTGAATATTCGCATATTCTTCTTTTGTGAAAATAAACGCCATAATGAACTTCGACGCTGTGTTGCAGAATATGAGCAATT
>JAHWFO010101012.1:0-11247 GCA_023313115.1 Rhysida immarginata | reverse complement strand
TGAGCACAGAATGATGATGTAATGTTAAAGCAATCTTTCCAAGAATTGTAACAATGAACATTAAATGATGATGTAATATGGATAAGTTTCAATTTGTAACAATGCATAGAATTCCTGTTATTCAGGCTTTTCTTAGAAAAGAGAGTTCTTAGTACTTAACAATTTCTGGAAAATCTTTAAAAATGATGAGTAACTGGAGATAATGGAGAGTTAGCAGACTATTGAGAAAGAGTGGAAAGACGACAGTTAGCTCCGTGATGTATTGAGCAAATGGGAAGCAAGTAAATAGAAGAATCGGCGAGCGCTAGACTGCACAAAGTGATGAATGGCCAAGTTTTGCTTCAACACATCGAGAGAAGAGTGGAAATTGCAACAACACTAAGTATACATCTGAGGTAAGATTACGTGAGTAAGAAATTATTGGAGAGGTCCAGCCATTGTGAGCCTTTTTTTCGAATTTTCATTAAGAATTTTTACTGTATTAATTCTAAGCATTTTCATGGGTTTATTTTCAAGATATTGCAAAATTTAATTTATTTTTTGGAGATTGTTCTGTTTACATCTAAGTGGAATTATCCCGGGCAACGCCGGGTACCTTTGCTAGTCTATATATATATAAAGAAGGATGTGTGTTTGTGGGTTTGGTTGTGGGTTTGTTTGTTTCTTATGCAAATCTACAGTTTTATTCCGAACTTGATGAAATTTTGCATACTTGACCTTCAAAGCATGAGGAAGGTCACTGTCTACCTCAGATTTCAAAAAAATAATAATTATTGATAAAAAATCGATATTCATGGTTATGGCAAGGCATATTATCAAGAAATATATCATGACAAACAATGCAAGGAAAAGTTTGTGCAACAATAGGTATCAACAATGGTATCAGCACGCAATTCACAAACACTCTGCATGGACCAACAATATATATCTCATGACCAACAATGCAAGCAAAGTTTGTGCAACAATAGGTATCAAAAATGGTGTCAACACGCAATTCACACTACGTTCAGACCAGCAACAGATATCTCATAACTAACAATGCAAGAAAAAGTTTGTCCAACAATAGGCCCTTCGTGTTCGCATCAACAATGGTATCAACGTGCAATTCACCAATAACTGAGCACAAAATGATGATGCAATGATAAAGCAATCCTTTCCAAGAATTATAACAATGAACATAAAATGATGATGCAATATGGGTAAATTTCAATTTGTAACAATGCATAAAATTCCTCTTATTCAGGTTTTTCTTAGAAAAGAGAGTTCTTAGTACTTAACAATTTCTAGAAAATCTTTAAAAATGATCAGTAACTGGAGATAATGAAGAGTTAGCAGACTATTGAGAAAGAGTTGAAAGACGGCAGAGGAAGACCTAACCTAACCTAACCTAACCTAACCTTACATCTTTTCTGCTTACGCAGCACTGCTTTTGATTTGCTCTTCCAATTTAAAAAAGAATAATCGTTGCTGCTGACAATCGATGGTGCAACTTGATTGCCAACATTGCTACTAGTCAGAAATCATCTGCTAGTAGCATTGGCTTAATCAGTAGTAGTCACAGTGCCCTGTGACAATCTCTGTATTACCTGGTAGAGGCGGGGTCAAGGAGGGTTTCACCATGTCGTTTCGCACATATACGTGCAAGCAATGTTCCATTGCAGGGTGACTGAAACATATTGGCTGCGAGTATGCAGAGGTTGGTACTGTCCTTAAGTGTCCCTTGGTGTGTCGCAGGGCTTGGAGTATATCAGGTGGCTGATGGAGAATGTGGTGGGTGGCTGAAAAAATTCTCTGGGCAGGCAGAGCATTTGCATGTATACCATCTCTGTTGAGGTGGCTTTCAAGTCATCTTTGATTGAGGATCGGATTCCAAGTGGAACGAGGGGAGGGCCTTGGTCCACTGGTGGTGGTGGTATCTTAGTGCCTACTTCAGCAAACGGTGCAAACGTTTGACGAGGTCATTGGATGCTGGGTAGTAGGGAGTTGTGTGTATATGACTGACACCCAGCATGGTTCTGAGATTGGTGAAGATATGGCTCTGAAACTGGGGTCCCTGGTTTGTAGTGATTGTGTGGTGGATGCCGAAATGAGCAATCCACGTGGTCGTGAATACACTGATGTTGCTTAGCGGTGTGGCCTCCGGCCAGCACGTGAAGTATTCCCACACAGATCAATAGGTATTCATATGCATGTGCTGGAACTACATTTGGAACTGCTGGATTGGGGTATGGATGTGTCAGTGTAACTTAGCTCATTGGCATTCAACACAGGCCCAGATCCATTCTGTCATGTCCTTGAGCATGCTGGGCCAGATGAAATGCTCATGTACGAGGCATCTCGAGGCATGCACGCTGGGGTGGGAGTTGTTATAAAGGGTGAAGAAGGCTTGGCAGCAGAGGGTGGTAGTCAAAAATGGGAGCACTTTGCCATTGCTGATGTTGCAATAAATGCTCTGTCCTAGTGCCAGCTGCATTGGTTGCAGGTGTAGAGATGTTTTGCATCCACCTAAGCTCACTGTCAGTACTTTGGGCCTGCGCAGTGTAGTCTAGATTGGGTAGGCGCAATTCAGCGACACGGGAGGGGGTGTCCGCGACCACGTTGTGGAGGCCGGAAACAAGCTGTAAGTCAGTGCTAAATTGCGCTATGTAGTCTAAGTGATGGAGTTGCTGGGGGGGGGGGGGGAACAGGACTCTGGCTTTTTTTGTAGGGATTAAGTAAGGTTTGTGATTCCAACAAGTTTTGATTTTATAATTTGATTACTTGTGGTCACCTGTAGAATGAAAGTGGACTGCTGAAAGCATGAGATTTCATTCGGATTTTGAAAAACATCCGACTTCTTTTAAATCGACAATAAATTAAAGCTGATTGTGAATGTGTGCCCTTCCAGCTCAGGCTGAAATTGCTTGATGGCAGAGTAGATTGCAAGGAGCTCACGATAGTACACAGAATACTTAAGCTCTGCTGGTTTAAGATTGCATGAGAAGAAGGTGAGGGGGTTCGTTGTCATCTGCATGTAGAGCCACTACGATGGCGACGTTTGATGCCTAGACCATCAGGAAAATCTTTTGACAGGGGGCGAACTAGTTAGCATGGTGGCGTTCGCTAAATCCTCCTTGCATGTTTCGAAGGCTTTTAGTGCTTCCTCTGTCCATGGGATGGGACATTTGTCGTTTTTGGTGGATTGCTTTAGGTAATCATGTTTTTCAGCGGCATGGGCAAGAATCGCCTGTAAAAATTCAACATAGCAAGGAAGCGTCTGAGTTGTTGGATTGTATCTGATTGGGGAAATTTAATAGGGCCTGGACTTTCTTTGGAGTGGGGCGGACGCCTTCGGGTGTAATTAGGCAGCCCAGGAAGGTGACTGATTGTTTGCCCAGGTTGCATTTGGAGGCGTTTAGTTTCAGGCCATAGGCTTGTAGGCGCTTTAATATGCTTTTTCTATGGTGGAATATATTTGAGAGCCGTTAAGCATCTGTGTGCAATCTTGTACATCAGGAACTGGGTAGCAGTCTGGAATTATCATTGTGTTTAGGTGACGATAATTGCCACATGGGCGCCAGTCACCATTTGGTTTATGCACCATGTGCAGGGGGCTGGCCCATGAACTTTATGATGGGCGTATGATGTCCTGGTTGAGGAGTGCATGAAACTCCTTGCAGGCAGCCTCCAGAGTGTCAGCCAAGAGGCAGGGGGTTTTGAGAAGACCGGTAGCCCAACTGTTCGGATATGATGAAAAACGGCTGGCTCTTGCGTCAGTTCACTGCGGATTGACGGGTTCAAAAGGGACAGGAATTCTTTCAGGAGTTTGTGGAAGTGCTGTCTCCCTGCACGAGGGAGAGAAGTGCGTAATTTGCAGTGTTTTGAGGTAAACCTAGCTGACTTCAATCTCGTGGTGGCATCAACAAAGCAGTTGTTCATCACGTCCACCAGGAGGTTGAACTGTGCAAGGAAGTCGGCTCCTATTATGGGTTCATTATAAAGCCCCATTAGAAGGTTCAACATAGGTCCAGGGTTAGGTTTAAATGCTTGGTACCATACATCGGTATCACTGAGCCATTGGTGGCATAGAGGACTCGTTGGTCCGCCTGATTGGGGGGTGCGTTGCAGTCTCTTGGTATGACGAAGACATCAGCGCCAGTATCTGTCAGGAATTTTAGTTTAGACATTGCTTCTGTTAAAAAAAATCTTATCTACTTGGCGTTCACCACCTGCGGTAGCCATAAACGGATGGGTCTACAGAAACCTGTATTTATCAATTATTTATCAATGGATGGGTCTACAGAAACATGTACATCGGTAATACGAAATAAGGGCTTATAATAACTGAAATTTTAAATATAAGCACCGTATCAATTGAGTCTCTCGATATGTCGCATAAACACAGTTTCTATGCTTAATGCCTAGTTTACACAGTGCGAGTTTGCGTGCGAGTGCAGCGTGCGGGTTTCTGCAGTACAGTTGCTGTCATTGTGTGAACAGCTTATGCGAGTTACTGTTATGTGCGAGCAGGTCAGCAGATGGCGTGCGAGCTACTTCAAACTTTTTTTGTTTTTACTCGCCACTCGCCCATCCCTCCAAGGTTACAAGGTCATCACAGGTCAGTTGCTCGCACGCAGCTCGCATCATTTGTACACAAATCGTAAACAGCAGAGCTGAGTGCAGCTACTGTCATTTTTTTCATGCGAGTACTTAAGGCGAGCTACTCTCTACTGGACAGGTCAGCAGCTTGCACTGTGTAAACTAGGCATAAGGTGCGTCTCCTTACTCGCATCTGTGCTTACAATCGAAAGTGGGGCCAAAAAAACGGCACGTGCAAGCTTTCCTGAAATCATAAAACGAGTGTATTTCGTATTATGAAATATTAAAATTATTGTATCATCCGTAATGAATATTGCAAAAACTTGTTTGGGTCGGAACATTATTCTAAACTGTAGAGAGGAAGGAAGGAATCTGTAGAAATAAATTAAGCACTTCAAAGCACATAGAAATGCAAGGAAATTATATTATAAATAAAATAAAGATTTCAAAAAGCATAAATAGGTCTAAATGTTTCAAAATAATAAATTATGAATTAATATGTGAATACTAAAATATATTTACTGTAATGGAAAAGAGCTTATTCCAGGTATAGTGGCGCTATCTGTTATCACACTTTCATAATACAGGGTGATTCAGTCAATTACGTACGATTCTAATGGTTTATTACTCAGGAATTAATAAACATAGGAATGCATTATAGATCTTAAAATACACATTACACATTGGAATTTCACACATCATGAACAGCATGTTCGATGTGTGTTCCATACATCTGTAAAACACGACGAAGCCTGAGGGTGAAATTTTGCAGCACTCCCCTCGCATCTCATTGTCAACCATAGCACAAGATTCGGTGATTGCCTGACGGAACTCTTCCATGGTGCGGGGACGTGTGCTGAACACCCTGTCCTTATCTCGACTTTGCGATAAATTGAAATCCAATTTTGGGATCAGGGGTCCTCCCTTGTTGTTATTGAATAGTTTTTTAGCCAATAGTAAATATGTTATTTCTTTTGAAAATCTCACCTCTTCTTTGACTGTCTCTAGCTTCGGACTGCCTCAAGGTTCTTCTTTAAGTCCAATATTATTTCTAATTTATAAAAATGATTTGTCGTCTACTTTGGGTTATTCCCATATTTTGTTTGCGGATGAATTGGCGGTTTCTCTTTATCATCCTAATCTCCCTTCTCTTCAAGTTTTAGCAAAACATTTGTTGTCTACAGTTGATATTTGGATGTCAACTAGCGGTTTATCTTTAAATATTAATAAGATAGTATGGATAATTCAGCCCCGGAAATTTATTCCTAATATAGAAGTTTCATTCTATTTAAATCATCAATTAATTAATCGTGTTACAGAAATTAAATTTCTTGGTCTCGTTATTTCTTCTTCTCTTTCATTGACTAGTCATATCTGTGCTATATCATAAAAAAATTTCCCAACGGGCAGGGATGATTCGGAGTGTTAATTTTTTCCCTGTTCCAATTCTAAAATTATTATATTTTTCTTTTATTCATTCCCTTCTGTGTTTTGGGGTTATTTTTGGGGTTTTGGAAATTCCACCCCATTAAAGAAATTGGCGAATATTCAAATTCGAGCAATTAAGAGTATGTTTAATCTAAAATCTACGGAAGATTGCTTCTCTTTTCTTCGTAATCATAGAATTCTCAATATTGTTGTTTCTTTTAATCTCAAAAAAACTTATTGATTGCGGATGTTGTCACAGAAAAGTTTATACCTTTATCTCATCTGTATAATACTAGACATCCCTTCTCTTACCGTTATCTTCCAATTCCGCTAATTATGTTAGACGCTTTATTAATTCGACAGCTAATCTTACTTGGGAGTATCTCCCGCTTTCAAGTCGCCATCAAGATTCTTTATTGGGTTTTAATAATTTCAAGTGCAATGCGAATCTGGCTGCGTACTCTTTCCCCTAGTGATATATTTCGTTTTATTACTAGCCTGTGAATGTTATTTTTAAGTGGTTTTTATTTGTATTGAAGGGGTGGGAGATTAGCTTCCTGACGGGCTTCGGCCTTTTTGCCTCCCCCTCCCCGCCCATATTCTTTTGGATGTAATCCATTTTACTAAATCTAATAAATAAATAAATAAATAAATAAATAACAAAGATAGAGATACACATGTTCATTATAAAACACACCTTCCACGCACCGTCTCACTTTATAAAACTTCCCAAATAACTGCTATTAATAAGTGTCTGAAACCCTTCTTTCACAGGTTGGGTTTAAACAGAAGTTCTATCTCTCACTAAAGCCTTTAGCTTCTCTTCACTCCATTCTCCCCTTGTTAAAACATCAAATAGATATTTCCCATTTGTGTTACTACTTACTACAAATATTTAAATGATTCTGGACTTGGATTCGGATTATCCCTCCTTAGAGAGAAAAAACATCCTGACCTCAAAACCATATTTTTTCAGTAATCTACAGGGCGAGTCAAAAGTCGCAGTACACCCTGTTTTTTCGAAAACCTTGCAGGAATTGGGAAATCTGAATATTCCAGTAAGGTATGGGTGAGGTGATCTCTCTTTTACGGTATGTACCGAACATGGTCGCCATCTTGAATCTAAGTCAATTTTTTTAAATGGAAAGGGAGCCGTGTGATATATCAAATAACATCAGCATTTTCTAACAATTTCATTCCTGTAAATAGATTTGAAGTAGCAGTTATGGTTCAAAAGTTACAACACATTTTGTTTCATTTTGTAGCAGGTTATTGAAGATGGCTTTGACCACGGAGGAGAGAATTGAGGTCATTTTGATGTCTGGAGAACGAAGTTTCCGTGTCATAGCTGCAGATTTTAACAACTGGCACCCAGAAAGACCTACAATTTCACACAACACTGTCAGGTGCTTAATTAAGAAATTCCGAGAAACTGGGACTGTGGTTGGCAAGGCACGGAGTGGCCGTCCAATAAGTGCTACTGACGAGACAGCCTCAACAATGGTTTTGCGTCCTTCGTCAAGAGCCCACAACGCAGCACACGACGTTTGTCAGCAGAATGTGGAATCAGCCAGTCATCCATCGTATGAATCCTTTATGCTCATCAATGGCATCCATTCAAGATTCAGATACTCTAGCACTGTGGTTCCCAAACTATTTTGGGCCAGAGACCCCTTTTCCAAAATGAGCTCATACCATTGACCCCCATTTCTTTATTCATTTAACTTGCTAATATAACACGTTCGACAATGACTTATTTTGTTTAATTTGATACATACATACATAGCGTCACGCCTGTTTCCCATCGATCCCCATTTTTATTATTGCTTTTGCCGACCCCCGAGAGATCTATATCGACCTCTGGGGATCGATATCGACCACTTTGGGAACCACTGCTCTAGCACCTAGCAGAGGATGACCCAGACAAATCACCTGATCTCACACCACTTAACTTTTATCTGTGAGATCATTTAAAGCAACTCGTATATTCAGAGAAAATCCAAAACAGACACCATCTCCAGCAACGCATTGAAAAAGCGTGTGCCAGCATTTCTGCGGAAATCCTTTTGCGAGTGCATGACGATTGGATTCAGCGCCTTCAAATGTGCCTTGACCAAGAGGGGCACCACTTTGAACACATTAAACGACTGTCCTTCATGGAGAACAGTCCAGCAATTCCAAACAAAATGTGTTTAACTGCTGAACCATAACACGCTACTTTAAATCTGTTTACAGGAATGAAGTTGTCAGAAAATGCTGATGTTATGTGGTATATCACACGATCCCCTTTCCATTTAAAAAAATTTGACTTCAAGATGGCCGACTTCAAAAGATTGGCCTCGGTGGCTCAGTGGTTAGTGATCGCATCTGATGCCCGAGGACGCGGGTTCGACCCCGGCCGAGGACGACGAGGATTTTTTCACGGGGAAAATCCTGAGATCACGCACTTTTTTCGGAAGGGAAGTAAATCCGTTGGTCCCGTGTAGTCATTTGCCGACTGCACGTTAAAGAACCTTGCGAGGCAAAATTTGCGGCCCCTATAACGCCGTCCTGAAATAACCATGGCAGTTGAAAAGGACGTTAATACCAAATAAGCCAAACCACACCAACGGAGTTCAAGATGGCGGCCATGTTCGGTACATACCGTAAAACATAGACCACCTCACCCATACCTTACTGGAATATTCAGATTTCCCAATTCCTGCAAGATTTTCGAAAAAACAGGGTGTACTGCGACTTTTTTTTAATTAATAAATATTTAAATTTAGTATTACTCATCTACGGTTCCTGTCTTTACTGCATTTCTTTTGTCGTGAACTTCCAAGCCGAAAACTATCGTCTTGAAAATCTTTCTTTAGATTAGGACTTTTTAAACTTCACTGCAGTCGGAGGCTTGATTTCTTTTATGCTGTATTTATTTCACTCATCCATTAAGCTTCAACAGATTGAAGAAACTTGTTATAGTTCACAAATATAGGACTTGGCATCTTTTCAGACTTGAATTTTCTAACGAACCTTGCAATCATTCTTTCTTTCGGGGACGCCAAAACATGTGTCCTCCGTCCTATTCCATAGCAGAAGGAAAAAAACCTGAAGTTTTTTTATGATTGCCACGAGGTCAGTCAATTGCCTATCATCGCAATCGTTTGTCATCCCATTCTTATTTAAACTGTATAAAATAAATAAAAAACCACTATTTACACAACATTATTTAAAGTCCGTATGCGCATTTCGACGACAACATCGTCTTCTTCAGCGAAAAACTAGATAAAGAAGAACAAGATTTCTTTTTATACACATTACTGTTTTCCACAGTTTATGGCAATTTACTTATTTGCATTCTTATTTAAATAACCACGCACGTTTTTCTACAGAAGTTCTCTCCTGCTTTTGTTGGCAAGTTTTTTATCTAACGTAAGAATCAGCTCTTTCAACAAAGGCTTTGACACACTTGAACAATTTATCAAATAATATCATTTATTTAAGTCGCTCCCATAAATAATAAAACTTCAGTCTTTATCTTTTTACAATTCCAGTAACTTTCACAGAGAATAAAATAAAAACATTGATACGCCGAAGGGTTCTTCGAATTCTATTGGATTTAGAGTAATTTAAGGCATAGGCTACAGTTCTATTTTTATCTCTTTCTACACTTTTTCATTATTGTCGGCGGTTTTCAATTTAGGTATAAGGAGTAAGATAATTTTTAATTATCATTTCAAACAAAGGAAAAGTTCAATCGAGAAGCATCTGTAAGCAAACCAAACTGGAGCGTTACATCATATAAATACGAGACGCCTCTTTTTTGCATTGTTTAAGCACTAGTAAGGCGTTTATCCCACATATTAGTTGTTTGCTCCTTTCTAAGAGTTATGATAAAGTTGTGATTAAATTGGAAGATGGCAGACAATCCGTCCAAAGATAATCTACGTCCTGAAGGACATCAGCCAACGGAAATTTCTACGAGAATGAAAGCTGTATACGGCGATCATAGTTATTCTCATACGGTTCATTCCTTGAGAAATCGACCAATTTGGAAATAAATGGTTGCTCGACCATTTCGGTTATTTTTTATTTTTACACCATGATTAACCCTATCATTGAGAAGTACAAAATAATTTTTATTTTATTTTTTTTCTTAATCCGCTTTGGATCTACGCTCATTTTTCTTCGCTGCGGCGAGGTAAAAAGCCGCTTTGCAAGGGTGTGGAAAAATGGCTACCTTTTCACTCCCTTTAAAGATAGAATCTCCATTACCATCAAGAGTACATTTCAGGCTTTCAGAAAATATATAGGATTGTCTGAAAATCCTTTTTCATCATGGAGTTAATCAACTTTGAAATTATCAGTTCTTGCGAGCAAAATCGTCATTTCAGCTTCATTTTTTCAGTGGAGTTGGATGACCATCTACTATCTAAAGACAGTGGTACAAGTTAACAGTTTTGGAGAATATTTTGAGGTAATCATTTTTCGATGATACGTTTTGGCTTCTGGCCCGTTCATTTGACTGTCCCTCACGTAACAAAGGCTACATTAGGAATAGTTAGGTTGCCCACTCATTTCGTTCATAAAAGAAAATTAAAATCCCGGTCAATTGAATCAAATGTGCAGGACGGTCTCAACCTCCTCATCATCGTGTTCGAGCAGACCCAGTACCATTGAAAGCCCAGGGACACACATTTCGTTGATACCACAATCTGTAGTCTGTCTTTGAGGCAGCGTTGGAAAAAAAAAAACAGTTTTTGGAAAATGTGTTACAAAAAGAAACATTTTTTTTTGTTTTAAAACAAATGTTTCAAACATATTATTGAAGAAATATTTAATGCTTTTAAACATATTGCATGAATATGATGCATATCGTTTTATTTGCTGATAAGAATAAAAACTATACTTCTTTAAATATATTTTGATCAATAAAGTAATAATTAATGAAATAATAATTTTTAAAAATGTTGATTTTTAAAATATTAATTTAAAAAATTTATAAATTTTTTTTATTAAATATAATAAAGGTAATGTTTCTGTCTCAACATACAAATCTCACAAGGGGAGGACCAGGTCTGTTAAGCTTGGATTTAACTGAAATTTAAATATGTTATTACGCACCCCTCCCACTATTATATGGCATAGTAACTCATGCTAATGGGCATTTGTTTACCAGATATAATTATTTAAAGTTAGTTATGTAGGTATTAATATACAGGGTGTAAATTTTAAGTTGACAAAGCAGAATAACTCGAA
>JAHWFO010100991.1:564022-597943 GCA_023313115.1 Rhysida immarginata | reverse complement strand
TAAATTTACATTATATTCATTCATGACATATCATTTCAGGTCGTTTGATATAATACATGCAATATTCTAGCATTGAAAGTTCCATTGAAACACAGTGGTTCCATTAAACCAGTTTCCTTGGAACTAATTTCGACTACCATTTTTGTTACATTACATTCATTCATGACACATCACTACATGTCGTTTGATACATTACATGCCATATTTTACGATTGAAACTTCCAATGAACCATAATGGTTCCACTAACCCAGGATACTTGAAACCAATTTCGACTATTATTAATTTTACGTTATAATAATTCGTGACACATCATTCCAAGTCGTTTGATATAATTCATGCCATATTCTAGAATTGGAAGTTCCCTTGAACCGCAGTGGTTCCATTAAACCAGGTTCTGTAGAACTAATTTGGATTACCATTATTGTTAAATTATATTAATTTATGACACAGCACTACAAGTCGTTTGATACATTACATACCATATTTTAAAATGGAAAGTTCCAATGAACCATAATGGTTTCAGTAATTCAGGTTCCTTGAAACCAATCTCGACTCTCATTAATTTTATATTTCGTTCATTCATGACACATCATTCCAGTTGATATATTAATGACATATTTTAGCCTTGAAAGTTCCAATGAACCACGGTGGTTCCACTAAACTAGGTTCCTTGAAACCAATTTCGACTCTCATTAATTTTATGTTACGTTCATTCATGACACATCATTCCAAGAGCGTTTGATATAATACATGTCGTATTTTAGCATTGAAGGTTCCAATAATCCATAATGGTTCCACTAAACCAGGTTCAGTAGAATCAATTTAGACTCTCATTAAATTTACATTATATTTATTCAAGACATATCATTCCAAGTCGTTTGATATAATTCATGCCATATTCTAGCATTGAAAGTTCCATTTAACCGCAGTGGTTCCATTAAACCAGGTTCCATAGAACTGATTTCTACTACCATTATTGTTACATTATATTCATTCATGACACATCACTACATGTCGTTAGTAGTATAGGCAGCCCTTTGTATACCACTTCCGGTCATGCCCACCCCCACTTCCTATTGCATGAGGCCAGTTTATATACCACTTCCGGCCACGCCCACCACGCCCTCGCTTCAGGCTTTGGTATATAAATCGGCCTCATCCCACTTCCGGTTGCATGAGGCCAGTTTATATACCACTTCCGGCCACACCCTCGCCTCATGCAACAAAAAAAAATTTATCCAACACGTAAACATGTCGGTTTACATCCAGTGTGTAATCCTGACACGCCGATCACCCCGAGGTCTCCAGCACCGATTAAAACCGACACCCCGATGACACGCACCTAAACCCGACCAACTGGGTGACCCCGGGTCGAAGCAGGACGGATCGCAGACTAGGTTTTTCAACCATCGAATGATTTGGTAACACCATGGCGGCTTTCAGTGAGGGTTCTTTTGGAAAAGACCCCTCACTGACGCCGGGTTACCAACATTCGATGGTTTGAAAAACCTATAGTCTGCAAACCGTCCTGATATTCGACCCTGAATTCACCCGTTGGTCAGGGTTTTGGCGCGTGTCATCTGGGGTGACGGTTTTAATCGGTGCTGGAGACCTCGGGGTGATCAGCGTGTCGGGATTACACACTGGATGTAAACCGACATGTTTACGTGTTGGATAAATTTTTTTTTTCCTTTAAATGCTGTGTACCAAAATTCAAAGGTATGGTCACGTATCGTTTAAGCTCCCCCTGTCCGTCCTGTTGGCGGTTTCGAACCGTATGCTATACAGGCTTACACGTTGTACGAAGCAAAACTTGTGTGAAACCAACATGACTGTGATAAAACACATGGTGAATTTAGAGTCATTCAGAAGACAACATTAAAGTACATGCTTATCTGTGTCATGGAATTTTTTATGTGCAAGAAATTTTTTTTTTGGATTGCGATAAAAAAAAAAAAATTTTTCTTTTTGTTTGCGCGACTTTTTTTGTTTGCGAGAAAAATAAATTAGTTTTTGTTAGTTTGCGAGAATTTTTTTTTTGTTAGTGAGAAAAAAAATTTATTTTATTTTTTATATAATTTTTTTTTTTGAGTGATAGGAATTATTTCTTTAACATCTAAAATACCAAGAGAATTTTTTAACTCCCCATGTATCTACACGATTTTATTTCATTCTAAATCATGTGTGTTTTACTTTTTTAAAAAACTTACATGATACAAATGAAAAAAAAAATTCTTGTTTATAATAAATACCGTAGAAGATCACCCTATTTGTACATAAATTATACAAGGCTTTTTGATTTTTAAATTCTGTTAAGTTTAAATGAATGAATACATTTCCACACATCAGAAAGGAATGAACATCTAATACACTCCTATGCATCATTTTCGTGGGAACAGATTTCAGTAAATGAAAAGTGGATGGCGGCGGTAGAAAAACAGTTAAAGGAAAGGATTTTTATTAAAAACATTAAGAGTAGAGAGAAAGAGAGAGTGATCACACAGTTCATGAATGGAGTCTATATTCACGAAGATATAAAAGGTGAATATCTTCGTGAATTGCTTAGAGTTGTAATTCAGTCCAAAAGCATATTTATTACCACAGTGAAAGGGAAACATTCATTGTTCTAGTAAACAGATATTATAATTCAAACATTCATTTACCATAATTCTACACATCTTTAATGACAATGTGTATTTTTAGATGAATGTTTTTTGTAAAAAAGCAACTCAGTGCATAAAAAAAGAGTTTACAGATGTATGAAGTGAAATGAATTGAGTGTGCATTATAATTTTACCATGTGTTCAACTTGTAAGAAACACACAAATATGTCAAGTAAAGTGAATTATAAAAAATTCTTAAAAGCCAAAGAATTTTTTATTACAGAAATGAATGAAAACCGAACAGGGCCAGCTCTAGCAATTTTACCGCCCCGTGGAGTATGCGATTTTACCACCCCATGCAGAATGCAATTTTACCCTTGCCGTTGCCATCCCCAAACATTAACGTTGCTTGCCGTCTCCAAATGTTTGCCGCCCTGTGAAAGTGTACCACTTGCACAAATGGTAGAGCCACTCCTGCAACCAAAATTCTTATGAATGACTATTTAAACATGATATTTGTAAGGTAACCACAGAAAATGAGCAATTGTAGAAGGTGTTTTGTTTTTTTTTTCTAAAATAGAAGCAAGAGCACTTTTATCTTGTTTATTTATTCAGATGGAGAACAACAAAGCTGTCATTCCTTTCTTTCAGGGTAAACACTCTTCAAAAGTTTATCACAGGAAAATTTCATGTTGTGATCATTTAAAACTGGTGTTTTCTGTGGAAAATAGAAAAAATTTGTCTAAAAAGTGCGAAATGAAACTGAACATTTACACATTTTGGTGGTTTACTGGCAATAAGCAATATTGAAGCAAGATCGTATTTCTGCAAAGTCCAGATTAAAACATATAGACTGCCTGGATAATTTCTCTATATTTGAGACATGCATAGTGAATTCACACTAAGCACATGTGTAGCCAGTTGTCAACTTTCTAAAGAACAGGCTTTAAAAACTGTTGAAAATGAAAAGCAAAATGAATTCATTTAAAAGCCTATCATGGATTATTGAACAGTGAAAAACTTTACTTTAAAAAAGTAACTTGTGCAAATCTACTTGCATTTATTCTAATTAAAAAGATCTTTTAAAAGCAAAGAAAATTTTATTTCTCAAATCTTTGCAGTTTAAATAGTTCAAATGACTCTTTAAACATAATATTTGTAAAGTTACCACTGAACATAGACAAAACTTTGATACTGTACAAGGCATGCTGTCAAAACAAGAGCAGAGAAACAACAAAGCAACTATTCCCTCGTTTCAGGAAAACATTCTTCTGGTTTATGACAGTAAAAATAAATGCAGTGATCATTTTTAAAAACATACATCAATGTATCCATAAGAAATATTAACAAGTCCACATAATCATAAACTCCTGACTAAAGCTTGGATAATGTATGTGAAAATATCTCCATTTTTAAAAATGTCATGCACAACACTGAAAATTACATGAAGTGGTCATTTAATATAAGAAATTTTAAAACATATGACTTTCTAAAATTCGACCAATCTTAATTGTATATTGTATACAATGCATTCTCAGAAAAATGTATGAAAAAGATAGAGGCACTTCACAAAAAGCTCAGGCTGGTTGGAATCTTACAATGTTAATACAATTCACTTCAATGGTTCAAAAGCACATTTACCACATACTGTAACAAATATTCATGGCGTTTTCTGTGGAAAATAGAAAAAATTTGTCAAAAATGTGTGATATGAAACTGGACATTTACACATTTTTGGTGGTTTACTGGCAATAAGCAATATTGAAGCAAGATCATATTTCTGCAAAGCCCTGATTAAAACATATAGACTGCCTGGATAATTTCTCTATATTTGAGACATGCATAGTGAATTCACAGTAAGCACATGTGTAGCCAGATGTCAACTTTCTAAAGAACAGCCTTTAAAAATTGTTGAAAATGAAAAGCAAAATGAATTCATTTAAAAGCCTATCATGGATTATTGAACAGTGAAAAACTTTACTTTAAAAAAAGTAACTTGTGCAAATCTACTTGAATTTATTCTAATTAAAAGATCTTTAAAAGCAAAGAATATTTTATTTCTCAAATATTTGCAGTTTAAATAGTTCAAATGACTCTTTAAACATAATATTTGTAAAGTTACCACCGAACATAGACAAAACTTTGATACTGTACAAGGCATGCTGTCAAAACAAGAGCAGAGAAACAACAAAGCAACTATTCCCTTGTTTCAGGAAAACATTCTTCTGGTTTATGGTTTATGACAGTAAAAATAAATGCATACATCAATGTATCCATAAGAAATATTAAACAAGTCCACATAATCATAAACTCCTGATTAAAGCTTGGATAATGTATGTGAAAATATCTCCATTTTTAAAAATGTCATGCACAACACTGAAAATTACATGATGGTCATTTAATATAAAAAATTTTAAAACATATGACTTTCTAACATTTGACCAATCTTAATTGTATACTGTATACAATGCATTCTCAGAAAAATGTATGAAAAAAATAGAGGCACTTCACAAAAGCTCAGGCTGGTTGGAATCTGACAATGTTAATACAATTCATTTCAATGGTTCAAAAGCACATTTACCACAAACTGTCACAAATATTCAATAGAATTAAATTAGAATCAACCTAACAACACAAAAAACAGTCTAGGCACTTAGTGCATTCAATGAGTATTCAGCTTGTGCCACTAAAAAAAAAAAAAAAAAAAAAAACACCCATTAACATGAGTGAAATTCATTATTATTATTTTGGTTGAATGAATATGTCGTTCACAACTGTACAAGATAATAAACATACAGTTGTGTGTGAAAAGTGTTAATTATTTTTATTTTTAAAAAGAAAAATGAGAGAGAGAGAGAGAGAGGGTGGAGAGATGAGTTTAACAAAGATGGCCTATAAAACTCTTAGAGTCAGTTATGAATTCCCAATGAGTTCAGCTCATTGATCAATGATCCTGTCACAAATATTCAATAGAATCAAATTAGAAACGCACATAACAACAGAAGCTGCCTGGATATTGCTTGAATTTTATGAGAATTCAGTTGGATACCTTCCATTTCGCAAACTTTTACAGTTTCGCGAAGAAGCAACGCATGAAGCGCCCACAGAACGTAGTGGACATCAAGGGAACTTAAACATATAGTCGAAATAAAAGGTCGAGCTTGTAAGTTGAAAAACACTAGAATGCGAACGTTTTCTCATAATGATCACTGTATAGAAGAGGTGTAAACGTGCACCCTTGTAAAAAGTGACAAAATTTTAATGCATACATAAGAAATAGTTGTATTTGGTCCGAGAGAAAACGTATGCTGCGTTATATAAGAGTCCCATTACATTGCACAGCCTCGCGTACGTTAATGTTCTTGTGCTGTTAAAATTTATAGTGAAACATCTGTGTATACTGCATTTAAAGTGAATGAGAACAGAGGGATGGCAAAAAATGGCTAGTAAATTCAAGACAACTCAAATATTCGCGCATTGTGTAAGAGAAACGAACATGGTGGTCTTTACAAAACTCTACTTCGATACCGAACGAGATTGCAACTGTATCATTTCATGTAAAGCATAGAGAACATCAACATGCCCCAAGAGCATCATAAACATCATCTAGAATGTTTTGGGCGTGTGCAAACGACCCAAAAGAGCCCAAAAACTTAATTTTAATGCTTTTTTCAACCCGTTTTCGAGGGGAGCGTCTAAGGGCCGACAACCTCGCTGTAACGAAGTGCTGTTCGTGTCGGCGACCGTTTGCAAATGTTTCCCGCCGTGTAAAGCGTAAAAAAAGAAAATCACACGACGAGAACGTTTAAAAACAACACGTAGACCGCTTTGGATGCGCGACAACGGGCGAAAAGAGCTGGAAAAACCTTTATTGAGCGATTTTTAACGGTTTAGTGAGAGGTAAGACGCATTGCACGCCCTCATCATCACGCTGCGGACGCCGAGGGAACTAGATTTCACTGCGACACGAGTTTGTTTTTTTTGCCAAATTTGACCCCAGGACCAAACGACTAGTAATGCCAACTCGAATTGAAAACGTGCGGGTTTCTCTCACCCATAGACAATTAACAAAGGCGAATTGTTTTGGGTGGTCCCAATCAGAATAAAGCATGGCCGCGGAATAGGCTCCCTGACCGAGAGAACGTTTAAGTATCTGTTACCCAGTGGCTGCACTAGTCAGGGGAAGGTGCCCAACCATCCCTAGTTAACCGAATCACCACGGCTCTTATGCCCTTGACCACGGCATAAGGGGGGTGCAGATCAATCCCCTTCGAGGCTCACAGCGACGGCTGCCCTGTGTGGTGCTGTGGTGCTCGGCATCTCAATGGAGTCTTACGACTACCTAAGCTCTGCCCTCCACTTTCTGCACAGGAACCAGCGCCCTGGTCGAGTCTCGAAGTGCCCCAGCTGCCTCAACCGCCCGCCCGCCTGCATAGGTGTGGGTGGACCGGAACCTCTGCACTGTCACCATAAGAGCGCTCTGGCGACAGTACAGGCGGTTCAGGACCACCGACACCAAGCACAGGGTGGGAGGGAGAGGCAGCGTACCCCCAAAAAACCACTTCTCCTTCTTTCTCTTTCCGCTTTCCTCTCTTCTTTTTCTCTCTCTCCATCTTTTTTCTTTCCTTCTCTCTCTCTCTCTTTCTTTTTTCCGTTTCTTCATCTTTCTCTTTCTCCTTTTTCTTATCTTTTCATCTTTCTTATCTTTTTATCTTTATTGAATAAAGCATAATTAGTATTCATAAAAAAGTGGATTCAAAATATGAAGAAAAACAGACATGGCCGCCGTTTTCAAAATGGCGACAACTGTTTTTATCTTATCTTTTCATCTTATCTCTGCTGATAAGAAAGGGTGGCATGAGACCGATTTATATACCACCGCCTGAGGCGGGGGTGTGGCCGGAAGTGGTATATAAAGGGCTGCCTATACTACTGTCGTTTGATACATCACATGTCATATATTAGGATGGAAAGTTCCAATGATCCTTAATGGTTCCACTAAACCAGGTTCTTTGGAATCAAATTTGACTATCACTAATTTTACATTATATTCATTCATGACAGATCATTCCAAGTCGTTTGATATATTACATGGCATATATAAGCAATAAAATTTCCAATGAAACATAATGGTACCACTAAACCAGGTTTCCTGAAACCAATCTCGACTGTCATTAATTTTATGTTATGTTCATTCATAACAGATCATTCCTAGTTGTTTGATATATTACATGCCGTATTTGAGCATTGAATGTTCCAATGAACCATGATCGTTCCAATAAACCAGGTTCATGAAAACAATCTCTATTATCATTAATTTTACGTTACATTCATTCATGTCACATCATTCCAAGACGTTTGATTTATTAATGCCATATTTTAGCATTGAAAGTTCTAATGAACCATAATGGTTCCACCAAACCAGATTCCTTGAAACCAATCTCGACTATCATTTATATTACGTTATATTCATTCATGACAGGCTATTCCAAGTAGTTGATATATTACATGCCATATTTTAGCCTTGAAAGATCCAATGAAACACAGTGGTTCCACTAAACTAGGTTCCTTGAAACCAATTTCGACTCTCATTAATTTTATGTTACGTTCATTCATGACACATCATTCCAAAGCGTTTGATATATTACATGCCGTATTTTAGCATTGAAAGATCCAATGATCCATAATGGTTCCACTAAACCAGGTTCCTTAGATTCAATTTCGACTCTCATTAAATATACATTATATTCATTCATGACACGCTATTCCAAGTAGTTGATATATTACATGCCATATTTTAGCATTGACAGTTTTAATGAACCATAATGGTACCACTAAACCAGGTTCCTTGAAACCTGTCTCGGCTATCATTAATTTTACGTTACATTCACTCATGACACATCATTCCAAGACGTTTGATATATTAATGCCATATTTTAGCATTGAAAGTTCCAATTAACCATTATAGTTCCACTATACCAGGTTCCTTGAAACCAATCTCGACTCTCATTAATTTTATGTTATGTTCAATCATAACACATCATTCCAAGTCGTTTGATATATTACATGCTACATTTCACATTGAATGTTCCAATGAACCATAATGGTTCCAATAAACCAGGTTCTTGAAACCTATCTCTATTATCATTATTTTACGTTACATTCATTCATGTCACATCATTCCAAGGCGTTTGATATATTAATGCCATATTTTAGCATTGAAAGTTCCAATGAACCATAATAGTTCCACTAAACCAAGTTCCTTGAAACCAATCTCGACTCTCATTCATTTTATGTTACGTTCATTCATGACACATCATCCAAGTCGTTTGATATAATTAATGCTATATTTTAGCATTGATAGACCCATTGATACACTGTGGTTCAACTAAACCAGATTTCTTGAAACCAATCTCGATTCTCATTTCTTTTACGTTATATTCATTCAGGACACATCAATCCAAGTCGTTTGATATAATTAATGCAATATTTTAGCATTGAAAGTTCCAATTATCCATAATGGTTCCACTAAAACAGGTTCCTTATAATCAATTTCGATTCTCATTAAATTTACATTATATACATTCACGACATATCATTCCAAGTCGTTGATATAATACATGCAATATTCTAGCATTGAAAGTTCCATTGAAACCCAGTGATTCCATTAAACCAGTTTCATTAGAACTAGTTTCGACTACCATTATTGTTACATTATATTCATTCATGACACATCACCACATGTCGTTTGATACATTACATGCCATTTTTTACGATTGAAACTTCCAATGAACCATAATGGTTCCACTAAACCAGGATACTTGAAACCACTCTCGACTATAATTAATTTTACGTTATATTCATACGTGATACATCACTCCAAGTCGTTTAATATATTACATGCAATATTTTAGTAATAAAATTTCCAATGAACCATGATGGTTCTAATAAACCAGGTTCTTGAAACCAATCTCTATTTTCATTAATTTTACGTTACATTCATTCATGTCATATCATTCCAAGACATTTGATATATTAATGCCATATTTTAGCCTTGAAATTTCCAATGAACCACATTGGTTCCACTAAACTAGGTTCCTTGAAACCAATTTCGACTCTCATTAATTATATGTTACGTTCATTCATGACACATCATTCCAAGTCGTTTGATATATTACATGCCGTATTTTAGCATTGAAAGTTCCAATGATAAATAATGGTTCCACTAAACCAGGTTCCTTAGAATCACTTTCGACTCTCATTAAATTGACATTATATTCATTCATGACATATCATTCCATGTCTTTTGATATAATACATGCAATATTCTAGCATTGAAAGTTCCATTGAAACACAGTGGTTCCATTAAACCAGTTTCCTTGGAACAAATTTCGACTACCATTATTGTTACATTATATTCATTCATGACACATCACTACATGTCGTTTGATACATTACATGCCATATTTTACGATTGAAACTTCCAATGAACCATAATGGTTCCAGTAACCCAGGATACTTGAAACCAACCTCGACTATTTTTAATTTTACGTTATAATAATTCGTGACACATCATGCCATATTCTAGAATTGAAAGTTCCATTGAACCGCCGTGGTTCCAATAAACCAGGTTCTCTGGAACTAATTTGGATTACCGTTATTGTTACATTATATTCAGTTATGACACAGCACTACATGTCGTTTGATACATTACATACCATATTTTAAAATGGAAAGTTCCAATGAACCATACGGGTTTAAGTAAATCAGGTTCCTTGAAACCAATCTCGACTCTCATTAATTTTATAATAATCTCTATTATTATTAATTTTACGCTACATTTACTCACGTCACATCATTTCAAGATGTTTGGTATATTAATGCCATATTTTAGCATTGAAAGTTCCAATGAACAATAATGGTTGCACTAAACCAGGTTCCTTGAAACAAATCTCGACTCTCATTAATTTTACTTTACGTTCATTCATGACACGCTATTTCAAGAAGTTGATATATTACATGCCATATTTTAGTATTGACAGTTCCAAAGAACCATAATGGTTCCACTAAACCAGGTTACTTCAAACCAATCTCGTCTCTCATTAATTTTACGTTATATTCAATCACGACACATCATTCCAAGTCTCTTGTTATATTACACGCCGTATTTTAGCAATAAAATTTGCAATGAACCACGGTGGTTCCACTAAACCGGGTTCCTTGGAATCAATTTCGACTATCATTAATTTTACATTATATTCATTCATGACATATCAATCCCAAGTCGTTTGATATACTACATGGCATATTTTACGATTGAAATTTCCAATGAACTATAATGGTTCCTCTAAACTAGGTTCCTTGTAACCACTCTCGACTATCATTAATTTTACGTTGTATTCATTCATGACACATCATTTTAAGTCGTTTGATATATTAATGCCATATTATAGCATTGAAAGTTCCGATGAACAATAATGGTTCCACTAAACCAGGATCCTTGGAACAAATTTCGACGATCATTAATTTTTCGTTATATTCTTACTTGACACTTCATTTCAAGTTGTTTGATATATTATATGCCATATGATGCATTCTGCACCAAATCTAAGCCATACATAGTCCAAAATTTGTTTCCAAGTTAAATTTGCATTCCGTCCACGAAACGTGTTTTATGATGCTGTGTGAGATTTGTGGCATTCCTTGCATCTGTAGTTTACTATTGCTGGTGGGCGCCAGTTTAACACCATTTCGCCGCAACAATGTTCGCAACATGCTGCCGTTGGAACTAATTCAAACCATATTGCTAATATCCAGTCATCAGGTACGTTGTAGTTTAAGTTTGTATTTCTAATCAAATTGTGATATTCATAGTCAGTTATTTCTTTCCAATTTAACTCAGCTGGGGTAGACATATTTGCGGAAACAAATGTTTTTCTTTGCTGTTGGGTGGAAATCAGAGTTAAGAAGACTGAATTGCGGTCAAGTTTAGAAGGTTTTATTTGGTGTTGCATTTGAAAATAGCGCCCTGGTGCCATCAGAAGTTTTTTTATGGAAATTTAATGCTTTTTGATATGTTTTGCGTTTTGCGAAAAATTTTGCGTTTTTTGAGCGGTTTCTTAAGATTGGTCTTGCGATTTGTGCGGATAGTTACAAATAACCAAAAATTCTATGTAGAGTAGTGTTTTCTGTTTTTTCCTTTATTTATTAAGGTATCCACAGTTTCAGCTATTTTTCTATTTAAACTTCTATAATTTATCAAATTGTTTTAACTCTTCGCGAAATTACTTGTAGCTGTCGGAGTGAGCTTCGAAGCGGCGAAAACAAAATGGCTGCTGACGGGAGAGCAGAAGACTAGTGACGTCTCTAACGGGTTAACTCTTATTTCTGTATCGATCGTAAGTTCGATAGAATTACACCTCCTGTTAAGCGTCTAACGATATCCGACAGCCTAACATAACGGAAAATGGAGTGGTGCAAACTATCTATTGGCTAAAAATTACCTTTCGATAACATTAGGCGTAACAGCAATTTGTTTTGATAGTCATTAAATTTTGATAACTGTAATCCTAACAACAATTAGCTGTTGATAACATTAGTTAGGCCTAACAATTACTTGCTATTGACAATGAACGGATATTTATAAGAGAAAAGGACGAGACACAAAAATCCTGGAATACAATAAATAATAGTTATTAAATAAAAATGAAAAATAAATAATAATTAACAAAATAATTAATAAATAATAAATAAAATCAAAATAAAACTAGAAATATAAAATCAAATAAAAAGCTGACGTTTTGAATAGAGACTTTCCTTTATCAAAGCAAGAAGGATAATTCTCAAAAGGCAATTAGAATATTAGAGCATTAACCTGAAGTTATGAAAAAAGTACGACAATCGAACAGTGAAGTGTGCATTTCTTCATATGGGACGAAAGCAGTGCTTTCACAAAGCTCATCTAACCAGAATAAACTCCAAATGAAATCACTGAGGTAGTCAAGAAGCCTAACCAACCCAACCGATCTTCCATATTATACAAAAAGAAAATAAGATTGACGATTGTCAGAAACAAAAAAACAAACAAAATGAAAATGCCAGGTGAAAGAAGGTTATCACATCTTCCAGTCGTCTGGGAAAGAGACGTTGCTAATATCTTCAAAATTGACGTCAAGAACGTGCCTCCGTTTATGATACTTCGTATGCCAGTTCATATTCAATGAGTTCTTCAGTAACCCATTCACAACTTTATTGTCGTGTGTCTTCATCTTCTGTATCATAACCAAAAGTTGATCCTGTATAAACTCTTCGATATGGGCCATGTTTAAATCCATGTGGATGGATTGGTTTTTCACCGTCCTTCTGCCAATTTGGGCAAGCCCACCTCAGGGTAACATTCTGAAACGACTGTAGTTTACTACATCCGGTTTTACAGGTAGTCGCCCACGAGGAGTATAATCGACTTGTACAGAAGTAGCTTGTTGTCAATGCTGAGGGCGCAGTTGCATCCCATGAGAGCTATGATACTGTACTTAGCCCTCTTCGCTTTGTTCAGAGTATAGGACATATGCTGGTTCCATGAGAACATAGGCCCAACTAATGTTATCAAGAGCTATTTGTTGTTAGGACTACAGTTAACACAAGTTAATGACTTTCAAATTCAAATTGCTATTAGGCCTAATGTTATTAATAGGTAATTTCTAGCAATAGCAAATTGCAGTTAGACCTAATAAATTAACATCCAATTGCCATCAAAAGCAAATTGTTGTTAGGCCTAATTTTATTGAAAAATTTGTCATTAGGCCTAATGTATTAATAAGTAATTGTATTCAATAGCAACTACTTAGTAGGCCTAACTAATGTTATCAACAGCTAATTGTTGTTAGGCCTGCAGTTATCAAAAGTTCATGGCTATCAAAATCAAATTGCTGTTAGGTCTGATGTTATTGAAAAGTAATTTCTAGCAACAGCAAATTGCTATTAAGCTACAAAATTAACATCTAATTGTTGTCAATAGCAATTAAATCTTAGGCCTAACGAATGTTCTCAAAAGCAAATTGTCATTAGGTCTAAAAAAATAGCTAATTGTTGTCAATAGCAAATAAATAATAGTTATTAAATAAAAATGAAAAATAAATAATAATTACAAAAAATTAAAAAATAATAAATAAAATCAAAAAAAAACTAGAAATATAAAATCCAATAAAAAGCTGACGTTTCGGATAGAGACTATTCTTTATCAAAGCAAAAAGGATAATTCTCTAAAGGCAATTAGAATACTAGAGAATTATCCTGAAGTTATGAAAAAAGTACTAATAGATGTCTTTATATATAGTTGGCATATGGAACAATAAGACGGTATTGGCTGAAATAGTAGAAGAGGAATTTGAAGACGTGTTGGGATAGGCCAGGAAGGAGGGCAAATAGGAGGTAATAAGAGGGCGACGAAAAAAATAAGATAACACATACAAAATTAAAATAATAAAAAAGTTTAGGAATATAGGATGGCTCCCAACTATGCTAACATTTTTATGAGGAGGTGGAAATCAAAGTACTTTCCACTTCTCCCTTGAAACCATTTGTCTGGCTGCGATATATTGATGATGTTTTCCTGATCTGGCCACACAACGAATACTCACTATTATCTTTTATCACCCATTCCAACTCCATCCATCCCTCCATCAAGTTTTCCCACAATTACTCTATCTGGACAGTTTTTTTTGGATGTCTCTATCTCAATCAGTAACAATAAATTGTCTACTAATGTCTATAAGAAGCCCACTAACCAACACCAGTACTTACACTATGACAGCTGCCATCCGCGCCATTGCAAGGATGACATCCCATAGGTCAGTTAACTCCCATCCATAGAATATGCACTAATCAGTCCGACAAGGACTTCCACGCTAACGCCCTTAAACACTCCTTAAAAGTAAGAGGCTGCCCTAAATCTGTCATACGCGCTTCTATCTATAAACATCGCAATTCTCGTTCTATTCCAAACTTTCTTTAGCCATGAAAACACTTACATTAGTTCTTCCTTATCATCCAACCCTTAATAGTATTAAAAATGTCCTAAGGAAACATCAACTCTCCTCTTCTCCACTCAATTCGACCAGAACCACCAAAAGTTTCTTTTAAACGGGCATTTAATTTTAAAGATACTCTGGTCCATGCTGCTATCACCAAACCACGCACTTCCACTAAGGGATGTTCTCCTTGCAATGCTAAGTGTTGTGGCGTTTGCCATTTTCTTAATCCTGCTACCTCCATTTCCAGCAGTGCTTCCTCCTTTTTTTTAAGATTAACCAGAACGTGACCTGCACTTCTTACAACTGTTACACTGCAAGGTATGCCAGAAACAGTAAGTTGGAGAGACAGGCAATACCATACGCTCCAGATTTGCTGGGCATAAGTTCGATATCCTTAGCATTGCTGACACCCCTGTCGTTAAACAGTTTAATTCCCCTGGTCACTCTTTACGTGCCATCAGCCTTTATATTCTTCGTAGTAACTTCCATAACAAAATAGAAAGAAAACAATTCGAGTCTTTTCTTATTTAGAAATTCAATTCCCTCACACCAAATGGCATTAACCTTAGCAAAGGCACCATTTCCTCATCACCTTTCCCATATTCCTCTTCAACTTCAGCTATTCCCTAATTTGTCTCTGCGCCCTTTTCTTTTTCTTTATCTTTTCTCAGTTTTAATGTTTTGTCATATTTTCTACTTCTGTGTTCATTTTGTGTCCGTTCCTGTACTTTTTTCGTAGGCTGTCTGTACTCTTTTATTTTAGTCACCTTTTTATGCGATACTATTTTACAGGGTGACTAGCGACCGGACTTTGTCAAAAAATTGTGTAACCGGGAACAGTCAGGGATTTTTTCAGGGATTTTTTCTCCAAGGAATTTTACGAAATCGTTTTGCTAGACACCCTATATTCCTAAACTTTTTTATTATTTCAATTTTGTATATGTTATCCTATTGTATTTTCTTCGTCACCCTCTTATTACCTCCTATTTCTCCTTCTTCCTGGCCTATCCTAACACGTCTTCAAATTCCTGTTCAACTTTTTCAGCCAATACCGTCTTATTGTTCTTATTATTCTTTAGGCGTCCCTTAGTACTTTTTTCATAACTTCAGGATAATTCTCTAATATTCTAATTGCCTTTAGAGAATTATCCTTTTTGCTTTGATAAAGGATAGTCTCTATCCGAAACGTCAGCTTTTTATTTGATTTTATATTTCTAGTTTTATTTTGATTTTATTTATTATTTATTAATTATTTTAATAATTATTATTTATTTTTCATTTTTATTTAATAACTATTAGATACTGTATTCCAGGGTTTTTGTGTCTTGTCCTTTTCTCTTATAAATATCCGTTCATTGTATTCCGAGACCCGTACCATTTATTTCTATTTTTCTATTTTTACTTTTCACTCAACGTTTTGCTCAATTCTCTCTGTATATTTATATTTTCTTGTCCATTTTTGTCCAGTATGCCTGTTCTCTGTCTGTCTCATGTTGCTATCCTTAGTGATTCTATGTTGAAGTATTTCCCCACACGTGTCCCAGTTAACTCCTCCCACTCCCTGTTTTTTCTCTCTCATAGTGATTGCACCTTTTCGGATATCCCAACATTCTTATAAGACATTTCACCCGGCATTAAACATCCCGTCATTCACATAGGTACAACCAACATCTCGTCTTCACTTAACAGTCCATAAACTGCCATTCACTCCCTTATACAACAACTCACCACTATCTTCTCCACTAACAAAGACATCCAAGTAACTTTATTTTCAGTTTTGTCACGTCACATAAAATTCCACAGACCCTTACATTCACAGAACACCTCACGACTTAACAAAAACATTTCACACTTCAATAAGTTAGCACAGATTCTATCCAGTACCTCTAAACGTTTTCACACTCTATAACACTGTCCACTCTCTCCTAGTCACATTTGCAGGGATGAGCTACATCTGTCACACAAGGGTTTGAATCTGGTTTCACACAACATGTTTAGATATTGTCGACCTCTCGCCACACTCAACCTTATCTCCAAACTACACAAGACACTAACAATCATGCAGCACACTACATCTCCGACAACACCCCTTCACCATATGATTCACCAGTTCATATCTCAACAACTTCACTTTTAGTCTTTCCACCCCTTCAGCGAACACATACATTTACTCCCACCATCTACACATTAACTTCCAATGACACAACCCCACCCACCATTCACGATGTCTTTTTTGCCCCAACACTCTCCCCCATTAACCAAATTCTCAAATCTACACCTTAACAGAACGCTACACAAATGCTAGACGCACTTTAACGCCCACTTCCACCTCGGACACTTCTGCCAGACCACACACATATAACACACGCAGCTCTACAAAACTACGATCAACACAAAACACATGATAATTAATGGGAGACATAAACCAACCGCTTTTCCACAAAGAATTTTAATGAACATGGATGTACATTTCGGTCGCTACACGGCCTTCTTTCAGCATGACTGAATTGGAGTCAAAATCGTTTACAGAAGTCCCCACACACTAAGAAGACTACTGGGTTCTCACAAGGACAAGATCCCGCAAGAATCCAGCTCTGGTATCTACGAACTAAAATGTGGCTCATGTCCTGGAGTTTATATCGGCCAATCACGACGCAGAATCGCGATCCGGATAAAAGAGCACTATCAGTACATTAAGAACCATAAACCAGAAAGCTCTGGATTCGCACAGCACATTATCAAGACTGGCCACGCCGCAATACCAAATAACTATAGGATCCTGCTCCATGTCAGTGATTATAGATTTTTAAATTTCCTGGAATCACTAGAAATTGCCAAAAAACGTTCTGACGAACTATTGAACTCAGATCGAGGTCCCATGAATCTCTCTGACTGGTGCAGCTTTATCGATGTTATTAAATAATTGACTTTGCTATGTAATTTTTTGCTCTTATTCCTCTGTAATTCCTCCTATTGGCTTGTATTATATATAAATAGACCTCGTTAAAATATTATCAATTCAGTCATGCTGAAAGAAGGCCGCGTAGCGACCGAAATGTACATCCATGTTCTTTAAAATTCTTGGTGGAAAAGCGGTTGGTTTATGTCTCCCATTAATAGTCTACACATCCACAGTCAAAAGGTATTTACTCTTTTTAACAAAACACATGACTAACAGCCAATCACCCTCCTGCTTTTTTTCAGCTCCGAAAGCTGTGCGACAAATTCTGTACTTACCATGCTCACAAAATCACCTTTTCCCATTACTTTACTCTCGGCATAATCCCCAAAGGTTTGGTCTCTGCCCCCAGCATCCAATTAGGTCCCTTGCCCGCTGCACTCTGTCGCAAATTCATTCCACTGTTTCTGACTCTACCCGTAGTATCCTTCCTATCCTTAGTAACCATTGCTCTAGCATTTGCACAAGCCTCTTTCAGTCCATCACCCAACATGACTCTTTTCCCTCTCTTAATCCCCCGGATATTGATTCTCTTCATATTTTCATTTGCAAAAAACTTGATTTTCTCTATTCCAAAAAATGTAATAAATTTCAGAGAGACCGTATTTCCTTCCCTAATTAATCCCACTTTCTGTCTAATCCGTTATCCGCCTATTTTCTGACCTCCCTGTCTAAAAACGTTCCACCTCCCTCCACCAGCTCCAGCTCCTCTACTCTTGGCACAACCGCGGTTATTAATCTATCAACCACTAAACTTTCGTCTCTCGAGATCAGAATCCTATCCAAAGGCCTTTCCTTCTGTCCCACTCCTAATACTACAGACATTTTTGATATCATTTCCTCTGTCGATAACTTCAGCCGTGCCCTCAGATCCCGTCTATACTTTTGTTTTTATGAACACCTCTGACAACATTCACGAAGCCAATCGATAACTCTGATATTACGTTCTACAATAAACTAACCTCCGATCCTACTGACACGTTCAAATCCATACCTCAAAATATCCTCTCTCAGTTTGAATCCTCTTCCGAAATCGATAACAAAACCTACCTCTTCCTCTTTCCTAAATTCAGTTATCCTGGTCGTTTCTACCTTGTTCCCAAGATTCATAAACCTGGCAATCCCAGCCGTCCGATCATCTCTTGTAACAACACCCTCTGTGAGCCACTGTCTGCTTATGTCGACCACCACATACGCCACATCCCACCCAATCTTCCTTCCTATATCAAAGATACTAACGATTTTATCTCCCATATCCAGCGTTTTAACGACTCTAACTACGATTTCAAGAACGTCTTCCTCTGCACGCTTGATGTCTCTTCCATCTGCACTAACATTCCTCATGATGATGGGGTTAAAGCTGTGTGCAACAGTCTCAAAGCTAACAAACCTTTCCAAGTTCCTTCTACTGACACTATCTGCCTTCTTCTTCGTACCATCCTCACCTCCAGTTTCTTCACTTTTAACAATGAATATTACATCCAGACCAGTGGCAATGCTATGGGTTCCAAAATGGCTCCCAACTATGCTAACATTTTTAAGGGGGAGGTGGAAACCAAACTAGTTTCCACGTCTCCCTTGAAGCCGTTGGTCTGATTGCGATATATTGATGATGTTTTCCTGATTTGGCTACACTACGAAGACTCACTCTTATTTATTATCACCCATTCCAACTCCATCCACCCCTCCATCAAGTTTTCTCACAATTACTCTATCAGGACAGTTACTTTTTTGGATGTCTCTATCTCTATCACTAACAATAAATTGTCTAATAATCTCTATAAGAAGCCCACTGACCAACACCAGTACTTACACGATGACAGCTGCAATCCCCGCCATTGCAAGGAGAACATCCCATTCGGTCAGTTAACTCGCATCCATAGAATATGCACTAATCAGTCCGACAAGGACTTCCATGCTAACGCCCTTACCCACTCCTTAAAAGCAAGAGGCTACCCCAAATCTGTCATACGCGCTTCTATCTATAAACATCGCAATTCTCGTTCTACCCCAAACTTTCTTTAGCCATGAAAACACCTACATTAGTTCTTCCTTATCATCCAACCGTCAATAGTATTAAAAATGTCCTAAGGAAACATCAACATATTATTGACAACTCTCCTCTTCTCCACTCTATTCTACCAGAACGACCAAAAGTTTCTTTTAAACGGGCATTTAATTTTAAAGATATTCTGGTCCATGCTGCTATAACCAAACCATGCACTTCCACTTAGGGATGTTCTCCTTGAAATGCAAAGCGTTGTGGCGTTTGCCATTTTCTTAACCCTGCTACCTCCATTTTTAGCAGTGCTTCCTCCTTTACTTTCAAGATTGACCAGAACCTGACCTGCACTTCTCACAACTTAATTTACCTGTTACATTGCAAAGTATGCTAGAAACAGTACGTTGGAGAGACAGGCAATACCATACGCTCCAGATTTGCTGGGCATAAGTTCGATATCCTTAGCATTACTGACACCCCTGTCGCTAAACACTTTATTTCCCCTGGTCACTCTTTACGGGCCATCAGCCTTTATATTCTTCGTAGTAACTTCCATAACAAAAAAGAAAGAAAGCAATTCGAGTCTTTTCTTATTTGGAAATTTAATGCCCTCACCCCAAATGGCATTAACCTTAGCAAAGGCACCATTCTCTCATCACCTTTCCCATATTCCTCTTCAACTTCAGATATTCCCTAATTTGTCGTAGGCTCTCTGGGCCCGTATCTTTTTCTTTATCTTTTCTCAGTTTTAATGTTCTGCCATATTTTTCTACTTCTATGTTCATTTTGTGTCCGTCCCTGTACTTTTTTCGTAGGCTCTCTGTACTCTTTTATTTTAGTGACCTTTTTATGAGATACTATTTTACAGGATGACTAGCGACCGGGCTTGGTCAAAATAGTGTAACCGGGAACAGTCAGGAATTTTAAGAAATCGTTTTGCTAGACACCTTATATTCCTAAACTTTTTTATTATTTTAATTTTTTATGTGTTATCCTATTGCATTTTTTTCGTCGCCCTTTTATTACCACTTATTTGTCTTCCTTCCTGGCCTATCCCAACACGTCTTCAAATTCCTCTTCTGCTTTTTCAGCCAATATCGTTCTATTGTTCCTTATGCCAACTATATATAAAGGCGTCCATTAGTACGTTTTTCATAACTTGAGGATAATTGCCTTTCATAACTAATATTCTAATTGCCTTTAGAGAATTACCCTTTTTGCTTTGATAAAGGATAGTCCGAAACGTCAGCTTTTTATTTGATTTTTTATTTCTAGTTTTATTTTGATTTTATTTATTATTTATTAATTATTTTGTTAATTATTATTTATTTTTCATTTTTATTTAATAAATATTATTTGTTTGCTATTGACAACAATTAGCTATTATTCTTTAGGCCTAATGACAATTTGCTTTTGAGATCATTAGTTAGGCCCAAGATTTAATTGCAATTGACAACAATTAGATGTTAATTTTGTAGGCCTAACAGCAATTTGCTTTTGCAAGAAATTACTTTTGAATAACATTAGACCTAATGGTAATTTGATTTTGATAGCCATGAACTTTTGATAAGTGCAGGCCTAACTACAATTAGCTGTTGATAACATTAGTTAGGCCTACTAAGTATTTGCTATTGAACACAATTAGATAATAATACATTAGGCCTAATGACAATGTTAGGACTAATTCGTTAGCTTAAGAATTAGTTGCTATTGACAATTAATGGATGTTAATTTATTAGGCTTAACAGCAATATTGCTATTGCTAGAAATTACCTTTCAATAAAATTAGGCCTAACAACAATTTGCTCTTGATGGCAATTAGAAGGTAATTTATTAGGTCTAACTGCAATTTGCTATTGCTAGAAATTACCTTTTAATAACATTAGGCCTAAGAGCAATTTAAATTTGATAGCCAATAACTTTTTTAACTGTAGTCCTAACAACAATTAGCTGTTGATAACATTAGTTAGGCCTAACAATTACTTGCTCCTGACAACAGCTTACTTATGAGAACTTTAGTTAGGCCTAAGAATTAATTGCTATTGGCAACAATTAGGTGTTAATTTATTAGGCCTAACCTGAATTCGCTGTTACTAAGATTTACCTTTCAATAACATTAAGCTTAATATTAATATGCTTTTGAGTCATTAACTTTTGATAACTGTAGGCCTAACAACAATTAGTTGTTCATAATATTATTTAGACCCAACAAGCACTTATTGATAACAGTTAGCTGTTAACACATTAGGCCTAATAAGAATTAGCTAATCGTAGAAATTATAGTGCCCAGCACGAAAAAGAAAGGAAACTGGCACATGTGTAAATGAATAAAACACGTTCAACCAATCAGAAACGGACTGGAAACGATGTATTACTTATACCTGGCATCAGTAGAAAGTAATGCCCCGATTCCTGTCCGCTTCTGATTGGTTGAACGAGTTTTATTTATTTACACATGCGCCAGTTTCCTTTTCTATCGTGCCGGGTACTATAGCACTAGATAACATGAGGCCTAATATACAGGGTCTTTATAATTAAAGTTACATTTTGACATGGCCATAAAAACTACTGGACCCAAAGCTATAATACTTGGTAATATTATACAAGAGGGCATGGGAAGTTCACACCCACCAAAAAAAATGAGTTCAAAAGGTCACCACCAGCATGGAATGGCGCTCTATGCAATATTCGTATACGAAATTAGACACAAAGACACAGGTTAACAAGTCTTTAATGGTTACTAAAAAAAATTTTAGTCATGTAACTAATTTTGAACTATTGTCTATTTGTAGCAACTAGATTTTGATAATAGTAGGCCTAATAACAATCACATACAGATAGCTTTAGACCTAACAGCAGTTTGCATTAAGCAGCAATTAACTATTGATCACGATAGGCCTGCCAACAATTAGCAGTTATTAACATAGGCATAACAGCAATTAGCTACTGAGAATAATTATAAATAGGCCTAAGAGCAATGGGCGACAACATTGGCGACACTACCTGTTAACGGATGAAAAGTACCAATTTTGTATCACATGATATTTATTCTTGACTAGTTGCTAGGAATTGATTAATATAGAAGTCATATTTTGGCAATGAAAATTTCCAATGGTACCTTCATTAGATCTCGTATAATTGAACAAGTTTCGACCATCTAAAACTTATTAATATTTGTTAAATTCATTCGTTACAAGTTGTTTGATGTACTACATGCCATACCTTAGCCCTTGAAAATTTCTAAGGGGTAATGGCTACTGAACACGTGGCACTGAACCATTTCGTCCATCTTCGAACTAAACTTATCAATGGACTAAACAGTTTTTAATAACGTTATATTCGTTCCTGGCTTGTCGTTAGGAGTGGTTTGATATGTTAATTACTATTATTTAGCATAGAAAATTTCTAGGGGGGTATCATAAAAGTACAGTTAGACCGCGTGATACTGTACCGATTTCAACCATCTTTGAACTCGTGCGTGCCATTTCCCATATCTATCGATTTGTGAAAACAGATTTTTAAAATATTTTCGAGAAAATCGAGTTACGGATGGACGGACGGATAAGGCCAAACCATAAAGTACCTTTCGGTACTTAAAAAACTATTAATGAATGATATAATCAAGTACTGAAAGGCTAAATGAATACTGCTATATAACTATTGAAGAACTGCATTGTTTATATATTCCACCCGAAAAACACTCTAATTTATAGTTTGTGTATATTTGAAATCAAGAAACTGGTCGTAGCGGAGACGTGTGCAATAAATACCTCCTAGAGAGAAAGTATGCGCAGAGAAAAATCATACATTGTTGCCTCCTCTACGGTAGGGACAATTTCGGGCTTAATATTGGTAAAAATACGATTTACATAACCCCACCCCCGTGCACCAAATTAGCGCCAACAATGATTGAAATATTAAATGAAAATTTATATTGTATTCGTTCGTGAATCGTCATTATGAAATGATAGCTATGCAAATTACCTACCTTTCCTTTTCCTATCTGTTCATTCCTTTCATATATTATGAATTCGTCGACAAAACGCACAACTCGCTTCTATTGTTTGCAAATAGATGCGACGTTTATATGCATTCTGTTCAGCACTTATCTTCCTTTTAATTGTGAATAATCTGTGACATACCCAGGAATCTAGGAAGTCAGCCTCTGCAACAGCCTAGCGCGAATGCCCTATTCTTTAACATGGGAAAACGAATTTAAGCGGCTCTCACAAAAATGTTTTAATAGATATGAGCACACCAGGAAAAACGTAATTGCATTCGAGCTTTTTCTTTCGATTGGTGCGTTTTTCATGCCCGTACGATTAAAACTTGATTTTATAGCAGGTGTCTGAATTTTTTTTGCATATTTTTAGCTTTTAACCTTACGTCTATGGTGAAAAGTTCAACACTCGCATCAAAAAGAATTTATTTCTCCTAAACGAAAAGGCAGCGCCAAAAGCGTATTTTGTCACTCAGTATAAACATTTCAAGGAAAATTTCCGTTATTTTTAATGGAAAATTAAACATTATTTGAAGGTTCAAAATCGTTTTATTTATCAAATTTATGCATAATTCTCGTTATTACTGATCGTTAGTGCGCATGGCTGAAACTATCTCAACTTCCGCTTTTTCTAGTAGCTTAAAATGGACGCCCGCGGAACTGGTCGTCGTCGCGACGCGTCGATTAAATTGAAATTTTGGAAGACTGATTAAAGAAAACATGTATTAAATAGTCGTCTAAAAGTACATAGTATACGTACATAAGAGTTCTATTTGATTTTATGGATCGTGCATGTTTCGTTAATTGATACAAGCTCTTGGAAATAAGTAGAAGCACCAGCAACCGCCGCCGTTTCTCTCACCTTATCTTACACTGCGCTCTCTCCTCAATCGCAGAATGAAGACAAGTTTCTACTCCAACTAGACAGCGAGAAAATGGATCGTAAGGAAAATAGGACGGATTATTGGCATTACATAACAACTAAATCAGTATGTACGATCATTAATTTCGGATAAACACGTTTAATGGGAAACGTGGGCCCAGGAATGGATGAAATGGAGGGGAGGGGAGGCGGGGGGACTTGTTTCTCGTATGTATACGAAGTGATGATAGCTAAGTGCTAAATTAAGATACTGTTAATTGGTAATCTATGTTTATATATTTATATTAATAATAATGAAAATTATAGTTAAATAAAATTAATAAAATAAGTCCGTGTTATTAGAAGATTTAATATTTTTGGATACGAAATGTTAACTATCTGCACATCGCGTGATGACTGAGATAAATGCGACTAAGATAAATTAATTTATTTTTTTAAAGACCTCCCCTTACGAAATAATATACAGGGTGATTCAGAAATGTAGGTCAAGAATGAAATACCATGTACTGTTTGTATAGGGGAATAATATTTTTCCTATGAACATGGGTCCGAATTTGAACGCTAACTGAGATATGAACAGAAATAAAAATGCCCCCACCAAGATCAACAAGTTAATAACTCAGGTTCTATAACGCCTAAGATAATGAATTTTAAAGGAGTAATAGGGTACATAAAACTGTGTACACCGTTAAAATTTTATCGTATTTCGACAAGTCGTCTCGTGTGATGCTCAGCTAGTTAGCGTTGAGTAAAAAATTATTTAGCAAGTAAAACTACAGAATAGCGTTTCTTAAATTTCCGCACACGATATCGTCCAGCATGTAAGTTTACGTTTTGAATTTAATACTGCATCACCTCTAATTAATAAGTAAAAACGATTTATGTTATTTCAGAATTATAAAGAAATTCACTCGCGATAAAATCATGAAACCCCATCACCAATATCAGCTATTGCATCCGTTTTGTGTTTAAGAATACTGAAAATGTTCCCAGTTATGTTTACTCAGAAACCAAGTGTTTTAATTAGAAAATATGGTTTGTAACCTGAATTATTTTTTTTCATAAATAAATGCTTCAAGTGGACTTCATATGATAAATAACTTTCATGATTTTTCTTATTTCTTGTACAGAATCTTATTCAGAACAGCAAATTGTATAAGGAAGAAATTGCATGTTCCACTTTCTTGGCTACTTGTTTCCAGATATCATTATTCTGGAAATGTTGGTTATTATTAATGAATTACTAATGGATTAACATCAAACTATTTTATGAACATTCCAATATTAAATAAATATTAAAAATAACCTTTCCCAAGAACATTCAGTATGACTACGCTTAAAAATTTTTAAAGGTTTCATTAATACGTTGACTATTACTTATGGGAATTTTTTTTATTGCATATTTATATAATCTTATATCAAGGCCTACACAGCAGTTTCAGAAGGAAAAATACTTTCTTCCTCTTTTATTCATTTACAGTTATGTATTTTAATTACTCAGTAATTTACAGTTATGTATTTAATTACTCAGTAATTTACAATTTCAATTTTGGATATGTAGTCTTTTCATTTAGGAAGAATTTTAAGGCTTATGAAATTTCCTTTATGTTAAAAGTACAGATAAATTAATAACAAGTGATCAATCTGTAACAAGTAAGTTGTTAAATATCAGTGAGATTGTTAATAGAGAGGCTGTTATTAGAGATGTGTTTTTTGTTGCATTTTTATAATAACCTTTGAAAATATTCTTTCCAGTTGTGAAAATGAATGATTATGGCTAGCAAGTATACGTATGTATATTGTGTAGCCTACATAACATTTTAAATGTAGCTCATTTTCCTTACAATTTAGAAGTCCCTTACTGACAGCATATTAACTTCAATGATTTAATAAATTTTCATTGATGACATTTCTGTAAAATAAATTCTGCTTATCTCCTGTCACACAGAAAGTGATGCTCTTATATCAGTACAGATGGTCACTAGCTGTGTAATAAGCACATTGGCTTGTATGTTGCTAATACCATTCACATTGTTGCTCACAAATCTTTCATATAATTTACCAAAAATAAAATTTAATTCATGTTATTAATTTCTATCATTTGAAAATGTATTTCTTATAAGCATTAGGATTTAATTAGAGAGGGCTCTTTTATCTTTAACAGATAATTAGAAGAGGTAATTTTAAATTATTACACTCATTTCAATACACTCAAAACATTTTATTATTCATTTTAATTAATGTAGTAGGCTTCTTCAATAAAAGTTTAATTGCAGTTAATATTGGGAGATACAATTTCATCACATTCTCTTCAAAGCTGCATTCTCCTAATCAATTTTAATGCTGTTAAAATTATATATGAAAAATGTTATCTTTATACATAAGTATCACAAATTATATTTCTTCATGTTGCATGCAATAAATATTAAATGAAGTAACATTTTACATCTGCAGTTTCTCTTTATTTCAAGGAAATTAAGTACTGTGTGTCTGAGGCATCTTAATTGCAGCATCTACTTACTTTGTAATTACATTAAGCCTCCTAGTAGTAATAAAGCTACCGTATTTAATATTTAATATTTATAAAACCAAGTCTATTGAGAATAACTATTTTAATTATGGCTTCTATCCCTTTTGGTAATTTTTACAGTATGGTGATAAAAATTTACATCATTGTGCTGAATTACAATCAGAAAAAAAATTACAAAGGGGAAATAGATTAACTTGTAGGATGGTTTACTGAAAAAAAAAACATATGCTTGTTAAAAGAAATATAACATAACTCTTATTTCGTCAATCTTATATTAAGAGGCCTATTAACCAGATCATGATCGTTTGATTGGTTGTATAATATAGCATTTCTGCTGGTTATCAGAGGCAATAATGTCTCTCCTTAATCATCAAGTTGTTTTCAGTATTGGGAACAAATTAAATAATTAATGTTCTAGATTTATATAACTGAACTATATTGTTTATATTTTTCCAAAAGTTTTCAAAAGCTTATTTCTAAAATAGTTCTGAAAGACAAAATTAATTATGAGTATGGTATTATCAAGAACAGATGAAGGGGGAGTATTCATCTATTCTTGGTATTATGTTTATTAAACTTTAAAAAAAAACACAGTACCTAGCTTTTTATTATTCTGAAAAATATAATATTTAAAAACACTTCATTACAGATTAAAAAAGAAAGATTATTCAAACTAGCCTAAATGTCAAGTGTATAAGCATTTTTTTTTTCCTCTTTAATTCTCATGTACACATGTATATATTGCATGCATATTTCATAAAGAATACATTTGTAGTGGAAGGCCAGTTGCTTCAGTTGCCCATTATAGAGTGTCTTCAATGATGTCATAAAAGGCTCTTCATAATATGGGGTAAAATCTCTTCTGTTAAAACTGCATGCTTTGATAGTTTGGGGATTTTTTTTCCTTCCTTTTTTTGGATGTGTATTCCAAAATAACCCTTTATTCAGATAAGAGGATACTAAATACTCATTATAAATATTCTAATCCACAATTAATAATAGTTATTAATTAAAAATAAAAAATAAATAAATAATAATTAATAAATAATAAATAAAATTAAAATAAAAAGCTGACGTTTCGTTATTTATTAATTGACTAGTTACAGTGTTTGACTCAGGAGAATTCCCTATTGGCAGGTCATTAAATAAGAATTTAAGTGAACTGGGTTAGTTTTTTTTTAAACTCATAAAAGGATACCAAATATGTAATAGGAAAAATATATTTAAAGCAGACATGTTTTGATGTTAGAACTATGACAATGGTGTAAGAGTACTTTTTATTTTACAGTGTTATTTGCTTTAATTATAGATTATTTTTTTTAATCTGTGCTATACTCGTACAATCTCTATAGGAAAATTTAGAATTGTCTATTCCATAGTTTAAATGATTAAAAAGTTTATTTATTTCACATATCCTCTATCACATCTCTACTAATTGTTTACCTTTGAATTATATAATGTTCAGGCTTATATTTTTCCAAGCTATTCATTCATTAACTATATTAACATTGCATTATTCTATAACAGGGGAAGGAAAATGTTATGTCAGAAAAATAAATTGCACTGAATGCGTGAATCAAATTGTAATATTAAGAATGTTAACTTTTGATCTACTCACATTCACAAATAAATAGAAAATTATGTGAGAATAATTATAATTCTACTTTGGTTAATTCAAATCTTGAATTTGGGTTTCTGTGATTTTATTTTAATTTTCAATACCAATATTTTATTTCCGGCTTATGGTTTTAAATGTGTATCATAATTATTTTTTAATCTCTTATACGTAGTTTTCTAATATTCATGCACGAATAATCTCGATATAAACGATCTCCTTTATACCAAAACATGCGTCAATCTAGAAATATATGAGGAGAGCATGGTCTGGCTTGCTAACATATTTCAAAATAAAGAAATAAAGTGTAATTCTAAATAATTTTTTTTTTAACGTGGTGTTTTACTGATGACATTCAAACGGGAAAAATGAAGCTAAATTTTCATAGAAAGAATACACTAACTGTTGATTTATGTACATGTATCTTAAAATTGGAAGTCAGCAGGAACGAAAGAATGCCAATAATAATAAAAAAAATCTCCAAATTCTACAGGCAAGACGTTTAACCTTGGACTAATAACTAATCTTGGATTTAGTTATTAGTCCAAGATTTAACTGTGATATAATCAGCGAGAAAAACAGTGAACATTAATAAAATCTTTAATTTAATTTAATCATTTCTTAAGTCTTATGTTGAGGTAAAAAATAAATGAAAATATTCTTGTTTCATAAAATGTTTTATATCAAGTAACAACAAACAAACAAAAAAAAAACCCTAAAGGGGGAGGAGGAGAAAAGGCAAAAAAATATCGAACAACCGTCACCTTACTTTTTTTTTTGTTTGCAATAGCGTATGCGAAATGCATTTATATAAAATGGTCATTGACAAAAACTTTTTCTTATGCAAAGTTCTACCTCTTCCCTGGCTTAACTATCCGCGTGTTGTCAACTGTGATGGAATCGGAGAGAACAGTTTGATTGCATCGAAACTGTTGTTAAATTCTCTGATGAGCGCCGTTGAGTCTCATCGGAACTCTTGGTTGGAGGGTATGATTTGCAAAAACCTGAAGCAGTGCCTACCAATGACGTATATTAAAGATAGACTCAGAATCCTATTGTTGTAACTTGAAGCAAATTGGGAAGCTCCATGCCCAGAACTGTCATGGCCGAAAGTGAGTGAAGATGATGCAAAACACATGGCTAAACACGAGAGTAGCTGATTAATAATTCTTTCATACGCCGATCACGGAGTGATAAGTTTATCTTTTCGTTTACTTTGTATTTGAAGAATTTTATTCTATTTTATAAACAATTTTTCGATCATGGTTTCAATTTCAATTTCGTTTCGATGGTCTTTCAGTTACGTATTTTCATTTTAGTTACGTATTTTTGATTTATTTTTGTGGAAAATGATTCCTGATCCTTTTTCTTGTTTGTTTGTACAGTTGTACGCAGTTTAACTTTGAGGAATGGTTTTGAATCAATTATTCCTCAGGCCCAAAATCTTCAAAAACAAAGCAGCCAGACAGCTAATTACTCCACGGCTCACTCCTGCCCAGAACTATCATGGCTTAATTTGCTTCACTTTTTGCCGCTGTTAACAATAGGATTCGGAGTCTATCTTTAATATACGTCATTGGTGCCTACTGATTATAAGGGGCCTTGCATAAGGGGAGGCACCAGAGCTGTACAGGATACATTAAGGGGGCACAAAATATTGGTCCCGGGGACCAATTTACTAAGTGGGACACTGAACTAAGTCACAGGGCCGCACCCAGGGAGGAGGGGGGGGGGCTGAGGGGGTTGCATCCTCCCCCCGCAATTGGCCTCCCCCCGAAAAAATTCTGGATACGGCCAAAACCTTCTAAAACTAGTTTAGAAGGTTTTGGTACGGCCCTGCGAAGTCGTTGAATTGATATAATTCAACTGCAATGTCAGTCATATTTGTTTTGCTGGTGACTGTTTAGGTCAATGACGTATATTAAAGCTAGACTCCGAATCCTATTGTTATCAGCGGCAAAAAGTGAAGCAAATTGACTTGAAGCTAGAGCCCGCTACGATCCCCATGATAAGCTTAAGTGGCTGTTTATCGGGTAACTATGCCAGGATTACAGGATTACTGAGAAGCGCCATGGATGGAAAAAAAAAAACGCGCACATGGACCGTGAAAGCGAAAGCATCGATATGGATAACCTTAAAAAAAAAAATGCATAACCTGGATCTTTACAATTAAAAACCTTCAAACCCCGATTCATTATCGTCTGATTCTCCAAAAATTTCCTTAATACATAACTGACGGTGGTTTATTAAAAAATAATAAAAGGTTATTTCATTTTGAAGAAAACAAGAATGATACAGAAGATTACATGCATGTACTTTCATTTTTTTCAAAATAATATTCATCATTACTTGTAAAACATCTTCATTTTTCAAAATTATTGCAGTACATATGCATTAAGGTACTGTAAGAAATAAATATTCATTTGAACTTTATTAAACATTCTTGGACAATTTCAGGAGATAAACCTAGTGGCTGTTGACTGGTCGAATTTTATTTCACTTTTTACCTTGAATGTTCCAAATGTATTTAATGTGATGTCTATGTTGTTCAATTATTATCAATAAACACCGGCAAGAGGGAAGTTATAATAAATGAAACGTGATCGCAGTGACTTTTTTTCGCAAGCGGTTGTTACGATAGTTTCGTTTATAATGGTTGACCCCCCCCCCCCCCAATTGTTGTAGCGCCTATATTACAGTAGAATACTTACGGTGACTTAAAATTGTAAAATTTAAAAACGAAAAGTGATTGAAAATTTATTCTCCTATTCAAACACTTCTGAGAAATTTTTAAATTAAAAAATATTGAGGATAACACGAGAAACATTGAACAATTGGGACACTTGCTACGTGAACTACAGAAATTTTGGAGGCGTTGGTCTTTCTGTCGGATCATAGCTTTAATTATTTCCATGTTTAAAAAAGAGGAGCAAAATAAAATTAAGGTGATGCTCGAAGCCAAGGAGACGATGATGCTGGTGTGACGTCAGAGATAAACTAGACTTAAACTAGAGCTACTAAATTTATTATATTATGTATTATGTAACAAAATTTATTACATTATGTATAATATAACAGCTAAAACAACGTCAGACAATAGCAAAATGAAATATTGTTAAAATATATGCAGATATAAGTTCGTACTATTAAATGCGTTATTAGTTTTTGCAGCCCCTCATAACAAACTTTTATCGATTGAAAAATGAAAGGAAAAATTCTGCGACCTGGAGAATTTTTACCTGTGTTTGGAGATTTTCTCCAGTTTATAATTACTATTATTTACTTGTGAACAACCTTTTATTTTCAAAACAATGAAATAAGTAAATTAATGGGGGTATTTTTTTCCTATTAAATACATGTACGCCTTTTAACTTTCAATTCATTAAAACGTATAAAATAATTATAAAAAATAGGGTTTTTTTGTTTTTTTTTACATATTCTCCATATTGGTTCAGGCACTTGTCGGTTCGTGGGATGAGTTTGAAATTCCCTCCTGGTAAAAATTCTGTCCTTGCATGTTCAGCCACGTTGTCGCGAAGTGTTTCACCTCATCGTCTGAAGCGAATCGCCGGTCTCCTATAATAGGTGTTCCTTCAAGTAAGGAAAGAGATGAAAATCGCTTGGAGCGAGGTCCGGGCTGTAGGGAGGGTGATCGATGATATCCCAGCGAAACTGATTCAATAGCGTGGTGGTCTTCTGGGCTGTATGGAACTTTCACCTCTATTCTCACTTGAAGGAGCACCTAGGAGAAACACTTTAGATAAAACTATATAAATATGGAAACTGGATAGTGAATTCCTAAATAATGAGACTAACGAAAAACTAGAATTTAAACGAATAAAATTGAGGAACCAATAGGTTAAATAAAAAGAGTTGTAATTCTTTTTTATATTCGAGCAGATAAATGCATAACGAAGCTTTATCATAAGCATACTTACGATAATGTTAAACGAAGCGAGCATCAATTGTTGAACCGTTCTGTGTATGCGTCGATTATTTCTTCATATACTATTGCTAAAGCGTTTCTACGGCTGAAGCGAGCGATTATCTAATTGCGATTAGCTTTGACAACGGTAAGTCTAATTAGAATTCAGACATTGATAATCGTAAGCCTAACAGCAATTTACTCTTGATAACAATTAGCTATGGACAACAATTGCTATGGACGTTACGAGTTGTTATATTACATGCCAGAGTTTACGCCTGTATTCCGAATGAGCGATTTTGCGCATTGGTTTAGGCACTCAAGACCATTGTTGAATATATATTATTGAATTCGTTCTCAATAATGGTTTGAGTAAGAGCAAGAGCATGAATACTCTTTCTGAATACGGGTGTTAGCATTGAAAGTTTCCAATGGTACGATGTAGTACCATTAGAACACGCCCTACTAAGCGAATTCGAATGTCGTTAATTACTCGTTTTATTCATTCATGACACGTCGTTACAAGTTGTTTGATAGGTTACACGCCATATCTTAACATTGAAAGTTTTAATGGTACCATATGATTAGGGCACGTACAACTAAACTAATTTCCACTATCATTAATTAATGGTATTCATTCATGACACTTCGTTACGAGTTGTTTTATATATTACATGCCATACTTTAGCATTGAAAGTTCCAATGAACCAAAATGGTTCCACTAAACCAGAATAGTTCCACTAAATCAGGTTCCTTGAAACCAACTTGGACTATCATTAATTTTACGTCATATTCATTCATGACACCTCGTTCCAAATCGTTTGATATATTACATGCCATATTTTAGCATTGAAAGTTCCAATGAACCATCATGGTTCCACTAAACCAGGTTCCTTGAAACCAATTTGGACTATCATTAATTTTACGTCATATTCATTCATGACACCTCATTCGAAGAAGTTTGATATGTTACATTTCATATTTTAGCATTGAAAGTTCCAATGAACCATTATGGTAGCACTAAACCAGGTTCCCGAAACCAATTTGGACTATCATTAATTTTACGTCATATTTATTCATGACACCTCATTCCAAGTCGTTTGATATATTACATGCCATATTTTAGCCTTGAAAGTTCCAGTGAACCATCATGGTTCCACTAAACCGGGTTCCTTGAAACCAATTTTGACTATCATTAATTTTACGTCATATTCATTCATGACACCTCATTCGAAGAAGTTTGATATATTACATGCCATATTTTAGCATTGAAAGTTCTAGTGAACCATTATGGTAGCACTAAACCAGGTTCCCTGAAACCAATTTGGACTATAATTTTAGTTCATATTTATTCATGACACCTCATTCCAA
>JAHWFO010100991.1:505070-563922 GCA_023313115.1 Rhysida immarginata | reverse complement strand
ATATTTTAGCATTGAAAGTTCCAATGAACCATTATGGTAGCACTAAACCAGGTTCCCGAAACCAATTTGGACTATCATTAATTTTACGTCATATTTATTCATGACACCTCATTCCAAGTCGTTTGATATATTACATGCCATATTTTAGCCTTGAAAGTTCCAATGAACCATCATGGTTCCACTAAACCAGGTTCCTTGAAACCAATTTTGACTATCATTAATTTTACGTCATATTCATTCATGACACCTCATTCGAAGAAGTTTGATATATTACATGCCATATTTTAGCATTGAAAGTTCCAATGAACCATCATGGTTCCATTAAACCAGGTTCCTTGAAACCAATTTGGACTATCATTAATTTTACGTCATATTCATTCATGACACCTCATTCTAAGTCGTTTGATATATTACATGCCATATTTTAGCATAGAAAGTTCCAATGAACCATTTTGGTTCCACTAAACTAGAATGTTACACTAAACCAGGGTCTCATAAGGGTACCATTAGAGCACATGCCAATGTTTCGATCTCGACCATTTCAGAATGGTTCATTTTCTGAACCATATTTATCAATTGGCCGAAATAGTAATTTCTATATCTTCATTACGATTTGTTTGACATATTAATTAACATTTCTCTCCATTGAAAATTGCTAGGTGGGGTCGTGGAGGTACCATTTATGCACGTGCTATTAAACCGATTAAGATAATATTTGTGATTGGTTCGTGCCATATACCATATTCATCGACTGACGAAAATAGTAATGAATAACCGCTTCTATCTCGTCATTACGATTTGTTTGACATATTACTTAATATATCTTCCCATTGAACATTGCTTGGCGGGAAAATAGAGGTACCATTTGTGCACGTGCCAATGAACTAATTTAGATAATATTTGTGATAGGTTCGTTCCATGAAGGGTACTCATCGACTGAAGAAAACAGGTTTTTAAAATATTTCATAGCCTCGGAGGAGTTTGAGTTACAGACAGACAGACACGTTTCCCCACACTGATTGCCTAAAGCACCTTTCGGTATTTAATAAGCTCCCTACGAATAAAGAAATTCTTTTGGTTTAGGCACGGATATCCCCTTTCTGCACCGCATCATCTCAACAACGTTTAGAGCACGCGCGTAGCCGGTACGAAGTGCTCGGCACGCGTTTTCTCCAGTGCAAGGCTGATTTGTCTCTTCCAGCAATTCTCTATACGCACGCTCCCCTTTCTAACGCAATTCATTGTTGGAACTGCGTCCACGGACGTCTGAACAAACCGATCGCATAAGCTACTTTTCTATTTATTGTGCGAAAAATGGAGAGATGAACAATTATTAGCTGGAAAGGTTTCCAACAATTGTTTAATGCAGTTAAAAGTTGGAAGTTCAAAGCCAAATACTACCTCCTATTGTCGCAAATTTTTTTTGTTTCCCTAACCGGAAGTATACTTAAGGAGAGAAACTCAATTGAGGACAGCGACTTCTGTTGACGATTTCATGAACCTATCTTTGTTTGAGAGAAGACGCAACACGTGGAGACACCTGCCGGAGCTCATTGGAAACACAATCACTTCCGTTATTTCTGGACACGAATAAATTTCAACCAGCTTTAAATTATGACTAAATTTCTTTTTATAATTTTCTTCCTACGTCATTTTTCATTGTTTGGAATCGAACGACCGCACGCTAATGAAGCAGACGCGAGCTAACGAACGCGCGCAAGCTAAGGAAGTATGCGCGTGCTACAAAAAATCCCTTGGTAACGGGTGAATGTTCCAAGCTAGCTTAAACAATGCTCGAAAAATCGAGATATAATATTTTATTTATATATTTATTTATATATTTACGGGAAAACCTATTTTTAAAAAAATAATAAATATAATCATAAATACAAAACAAAAACAAAGAAAGAGGAAAAGATAATGATATAAATAAAGCAATAAAATCACTAACGAAATAAAATTACAAAAAAGATTTTACCGCCAAAGCAGATAAAGAGAGCAAGTTTTCGTATTATAGCATCATACAATAATATATATAGATTAACTAACATTTTAACACACTTTAGAGAAATATATAAACATGAAAACTAAATTGTAAATAAATATTTAAATAAACAAATTTATAGAGAGAATTTAAACGAATAAATTTGAAGAACTGAAGAATTAAATGAAGAGTGAAGTTATTCTTTATATATCCGAACAAATGAAAGTTCTATAATTTGTAAGACATTCCCACATAATGTTAAACGAAGTGAGTCTTAATTGCTGAAGTGTTATGTGTAAGCATCTATCATCTTTACATATTCAATTACTACAGTGTTTCTACGTGATCATCTACTATAGGCATTAAGAAACCTGGCAGGGGCGCTACAGTCTCATTACATTTTGCGCCATCTAGTGTGTAAAATTTGTACTTTTATATTGTAAATAAAGATTTTCATTTGCTTGATTGGAAATATTTTTAGATTGGTGGAATAAAGCTGGCATGTAATCAGCACTATTTGGATGGTTTATTGGATGGCCACAGTAAAAATGTTTTCCACCTATCTTGCTGTATTTACTTGAATTCCATATTTTATCCTTACTATCGAAAATGTAAATATGTATAAAACCATTAATGCATTTGTGTAAGTATTAAAAAGAGTTTATACTTTATCTGCCTAATTATTTTAATCCATTTATTTCGCCATTCAGAATTCTTTTTTATACTTGGCAAATTAAACAGATATCTTTGGTATCGAATAACTATTCGAATTACATCCTAGAATGCAGCAATAGATGCCGCCACACGTCCTTTTTAGTGACTGTTTTACAGCATTTTCTATTGAGGAATTCACCATTTTACAATATAATAATTTTAAATGTCAATACTAGGCGGCGCTAAAATCATAACAATTATAGTGTCAAGTTTCCTATTGAAGCAAGCAATTAACTACTACTATTTAGCATTATGTCTCACAGTATTTAGTTTTATATACCATTAAGCCAAAGGCAACATATAGCACCATTAAAACATGTACTACTAAACAATTCCGATTACCATTAATTACTCGTTATATTCACTCATGACACTTTGTTACGAGTTATTTAATATATATTATTTGCCATATATTTGCATTGAAAATTCCAGCGTTACTATATAGTACCATCTGGTACCACTAGGCCACGTGCTACTAAAGCCATTCCCACTATCATTATTTACGCGTTATATTCACCCATGAGAAGTTGTTACGAGTTGTTTGATATTTTACATGCCATATTTTAGCATTGAAAATTCAAACGGTATAGTATCTAATGGTACCATTAGAGCACGTGTTACTTAACCATTTTCCACTATCATTATTTATTCATTATATTCGCTCAAGAAACGTCGCTACGAGTTGTTTGATATATTACATGCCATATCTTAGCATTGAAAGTTCCAACGGTACCATATAGTATCATATGGTAACATTAGGGCACGTGCTACTAAACGAATTCCCACTATAATTATTTACGCATTACATTGACTCATGACACGTGGTTGCGAGATGTTTGATATAATACATGTCATATGGTAACAGTACGATATGGTATCTTTTAGTACCATAAAGTCACGTGCTACGCAACCATTATCCAATATCATTATTTACTCGTTATATTCGCTCATGGCACGTTGTTACGATTGTTTGGTATATTACATGCCATATTTTAGCATTGAAAGTTCCAACGGTACCATACGATATCATATGGTACTATTAGGCACGTGCTAGTAAACCAGTCACCACTATCATTATTTACGCGTTAAATTCATTCATGATACATCCTTAAACGTACACGTGCCAGTAGACCAATATCTGCTATCACTAGCTACTCTTATATATTCTTTCATGAGACGTCGTGACGATTTATTTTATATATCATAGGCCATATCTGGTTAGAGAAAATTTTTAAGGGTGTATCGTAATGTTTCCATTAGAGCACGTACCATTAAAACACGTACCTATTCCGGCTATCTCGCGTTCGTACTTGTTCGTGCTCTGTCCCATATTAATAGATTGGTGAAAACAGAAGTAGAAATAAACTTAATTCGTTTTCAGGTTATCTTAAATAATAAGCTCCCTACGAATAATAAAATTGTTTTGATTTAGAGTCCGTTCTGCCCTTTCAATAATCGTCAATCACGCGAACCATCTCATTAACTTTTAGAGCACGCGCAGAGCCGAACCTATAGGGGTTGGACAAATATATGGAAACACCTCAGAAAATGCATGTATGAAGTAAAATGCAAATTTTATTTTGTTTAGTTTTTAGTGCAATATGGCTGAACTAACAGAATTCGAACGTGGGCAAATTGTTGGAGCCTATATGGTGAGTGCTTCTGTAACCAAGGTGTCTGAAATGTTTGGTGTTTCAGGAGGCACAGTATCCAAGATTACAACTGCATACATCAGGAGTGGGAAAACCAAGTCTGATAAACATCAGCGTAGACGGAAAAATGTGTTGGATGACCGAGACAAACGAACACTGTGTAGGACTGTGGTACGTAATAAGAAGACTACAGCTGCAAAAGTTACTGCAGAACTGAATGCCACCCTTACAAACCCTGTCAGCACCAAAAAGTTCAAAGGAAACTCCACAAACAGGGTATTTCTGGACGTGCTGCAATCCCAAAGCCACTGATCACTAATCGCAATGCTAAAATCCGAAGAGAGTGGTGGCATGTTCATAAAACCTGGTCTTTGGAGTAATGGAAAAAGGTCATATGGTCGGATGAGTCTTCGTTCACACTATTTCCAACTGCTGGCCGAGTTTACGTCTGGAGAACACCAAAGCAAGCTTATGATCAAGATTGTTTGCAGCCAACAGTAAAACATGGTGGAGGTTCAGTCATGGTTTGGGCAGCACTATTCTGTCGGCCCTATCTTAACCTGCAAGGCCACATCACTGTCAAGGGCTATCTCAACGTTTTGTGTGACCAGGTTCATCCGATGGTGCAAACTTTCTTCCCCAAAGGTGATGCGTTTTACCAAGATGATAAGGCGCCGGTTCACACAGCTCGCATTGCCCAGGACTGGTTTTCTCGGCATGAGGTTGAAGTGTCACATCTGCCATGTCCCCCAAAATCACCAGATATTATAATTATTGAGCCTTTGTGGTCTGTTTTGGAAAGAAACTTGCCATTGTTTTGCATGAAGAATGATACAAGATTCCCTTACAAATCATACAGGATCTCTTTTTGTCTATTCTAAAGAGGATCCAAGCTGTTCTACACGCCAAGGGTTATCCAACTCCATATTAAAGGTGATAATTTGTTTTTGTTAGGTGTTTCCATATTTTTGTCCAACCCCTGTATATGCTCATTACGCGTTTTCCCCAATGCAATTGTACCGATTTCGTCTATCTTCGAACTAAATTTATCAATTGGCTAAACAGTATTTAATAACGTTATATTCGTTTACGGCTCGTCGTTACGAGTGATTTGATATGTTACTTACTATATCTTAACATTGAAAATTTCATAAAGTACAATTAGAGCGCGTGCCACTGTACCGATTTCGACCATCTTCGAACTCGTCCGTGCCATTTCCCATATATATCGATTGGTGAAACAGGTTTTTAAAATCTTTCATATTTTCCGAGAAAATCGAGTTACGGACAGACGGACGGACGGACGGACAAGGCCAAAGTATAAAGCACCTTTCGGTACTTAATAATGTTTAGCCAACTGATAAATTTAGTTTGAAGATGGTCAAAATGGTTCACTGCCACGTGTTCTTAAGTAGCCATTATCCTTTAGAAATTTTCAAAGGCTAAAGTGTGGCATGTAGTACATCAAAGAACGTGTAACGATGAGTCATGAATGAATATAGCGAATATTAATAAGTTCGAGATGATCGAAACTAGTTCAGTTGTACCAGATCTAATGTCAGTTGATGAATATGGTACTTGGTACGGACCAGTTAAAAATCTCTATATATAAAACTGAATGTATGTATGTATTGTAACATATATTTTGAAATAATTTTCTACGAAGCCCTTTAATTTTGAATGAATATTTTTTTATAATTTTAAAATGGAAATGTCAACCGGATAAGTCTTTTTATATTAAGTTATTTTTTTTGCTAGTATATTTTAAAACGTAATTAAAATAAAAATCGTAAAATATTATAACATCGTTTTTTAGTTTTCACGTTCAAAGCTATTTCTTGGGATAAAGATAATATCTGTGGAACTAAAAATATTAATGTTAACTTTAATTTTACGATAAATTACTCTTAAGATTTGATTGTTGAGTAAACATAGCAATTTTTCCAACAATGTTTGTTCCTTTGTTGTTATGCGCATAATCAATCTAAACAATTTCTTTTTAAATTTCCTTCGTGGACGAACATCTATACGCGCTGGGCCCGCGCGCAAGCAGAGCTTTGTTCAAGAGTTTTGGTGTAAATAATTTAGCGAGGATAAGTCAGAATTACCGCCGGTCGCCACTGAAGGAAGGACTTCTCCGGACGCCACCGAAGGAAAGACATCTTCGGACGCCCTTGGGGACAGAACTTCTTCGGATGCCATTGACAGCCTGTTGAAGTCCACAAGCTCAAGAAAGATGGTGGAGCTTAATATCGCACGTAATGCCCTGTAGGAACATAAACATTCTATCACCATGGAGTGCTTCTACCATCGTGATGTCGATTCGTCATGAAGTTCGACCAAATAATGATTGCCTGCGACCCAAAAGAAATGGAGGTATGCTCGCCGTCGCTCATCTTTCGCAAAAGAAACGGATTGAAGCCATGACTTTTGCCGGTTGTATAGACCTCATTAGACATAGAAGTTTAGCCCTAAGTATTAGTATTAGCGTCCTTACTAACCCTATTAATCGCCTTTTATAAAGCCTTTACCTGGCTTTCCTCACTTTTGTCTTCCTTCCCTGTAAATACTATGCTTGTATTCAGTCTTCCCTTATTTATAGTCATGCTTCCGGAATTACCATTCGATTATTCCTGTGTGAAGACGGCAAGCGTCAATGCAGTCGAAACCGTCATGCTGACGAACCTACATTCATGGATCTTGCGGAATCACCGCGTCCTAGTAGTCGTCACAGCATTCTTTATTAACAAAAGGAAAGAATCGTCTCGACGGACGAAGAAAATGTGTAATCACATCGAAAATATTGACCCGGTTTTGTGGATAGTATTTGGTTGTCTGTGCTAGCAGACTTCTTCTTATAGGACTGTTCATCTTGGTGGCATTCTTGAAGATAAGACTTCTGAATTCGATTAGGACACCTTCGCAGTGGCGCCGTGCAACGTTTTTTACTTTCCGGCCCTCCCAGAACGAGTCGTAGGTTACGACGTGGAGGAAAAGATTGAGTGGTATTTTCAAGAGACGAGGATAACGAAAATATCGAAGATCTGACCGGAAGATTACTTAAAGAAAATTCTTTGTTCAATTAACGTTTGTTTCCAGTATTGACGTTAAACTACTAAATAGGAAAAATTGGTATTTTAAAATTTATCTTTTTAGTCGTAATTACGTACCAAAAGTTTTTTTGTTTAAATGTTTCCTCTTGTGTAAATTTCCATTAAGATATTATCCATGTAGTCTTCAGAGATAGCCACGAACTTTTAATTCATAATATTCGGATAGGTAATTTTCAGAAGTACAATAAATATTGTTTTTTGGAGTTACGGATCAGTGTTTATTTAATGGGGAAAATAAATAACGATTTCTACTATTAACTTTGGCTGCTAAAGCTGCTAAGGTCTCGTAGTGTTTGGGGTGGTTTATTTGTAGCGATTGCCTGAACAATAAACGTTACAATACACACACACACACACACACACACACGTACACACACACGACAAATGTGGTTTTTTTGTTAAAGAACTAAAAAGCGATAAGAAAAAACCAACATTTATTTAATTGCGAGTAAAATACTAGTGCAATATTTTCAATATAATGCAATTTCATTAACATCATTCCCTAAAATTACAGTGACATATTCATGCATATAAAAATTACAGTGACAAGTCGATCTTCACTGTGCAAAGTTCACGCATTAAAGCATTGTTTGAAATGTAGCCGCGTTACTACTGTGGGAAACAAGTGTTGATAAAAAAGTAAATTCAAAAAATTCGAAATGTTTTCTAATATAATGCTGCCAGAAAATATTGACAGGATGTCCAAAAAGTCCGGTAACAAGGTAGATACACTGGCGGAAAAAAAATCCCAACACCACGAACGACTTGTGTTAGATAAATGAAATTTGGACAGTATACTCAGCTATGGTATTTATTCAATTGATTCAAGTTTCAAGGTTACAACTTATAGGGGTTGCCACCAGCGCCACCCAGTACATGCAAATGAGACATTCCAATGACAGATATAAAGGAGATCAGACACTTGTGGACGTGTGTGATACAGTAGAGTCGAGGGGAGTTCAATAAGTAATGCAACACATTTTGTTCTTCGACCAATTTTGGTTGAAAAAACTGGACATTTTTCTTGTGGAACATCTTCAAACATTTCCGCTTCGTCTCGTATAGTTTCATTGACATCCGATAGGTGACAGCGCTATAGTGAGCTGTTAAAATGGCGTCTACAATGGAGATGCGTTCCAAACAACGGCCAGTGATTGAGTTTCTTTTGGCGGAAAACCAGGGCATCTCAGATATTCATATGCGCTTGCAGAATATCTACGGTGATCTGTCAAAAGTGTTTGATTGTTATCCGTCGATCTGCTCGAATAAGAGTGTTCGCATGTTCCGACATTGCAGGAGTCAGAGCTGTGCACGGCCGGCCAGCTCGCGGGAGATCAGAAAGTTTTGTTTGACCTTGCGACGTTGATGATACACGCTTTGCCCAACGACTCACCATGCTTTTGTCCACTGCCAGTTCACCGTAGACATTCTGCAAGCGCCTATGAATATCTGAGATGCCCTGGTTTTCCGCCAAAAGAAACTCAATCACTGCGCGTTGTTTGGAACGCACCTCCATTGTAGACGCCATTTTAACAGCTCACTATAGCGCTTTCACCTATCGTACGTCAATGAAACTATACGAAACGAAGCGGAAATGTTTTAAAATATTCCACAAGAAATGTTCAGTTTTTTCAACCAAAATTAGCAGAGAAAAAAAATGTGTTGCATTACTTATTGAACTACCCTCGTACATTAAAACATGCCTCGAAGGCGACTGCGACGTGAATATGGGCAGCTAACCCAATTTGAACGAGGACGTGTAGTGGGCCCACACTGCCGCCGCAACCCAACGTGCCCTTCAGGGTGTCCACATCCTACCATGTGCCAGCACAATCACCATCGAGAACGTCTGGGACATGGTCGGACGCCGTGTCAGGGCTCTTCCACAACCAGCAACAACTGTCGCTGATCTGACCATCCAGGTACAACAGGTATGGTATGCCATACCACAAAATGACATGGCCGTATGCATGCAGGTGTGCAGGCCTGCATAGACCAGCGTGGCGACTACAGTGGGTACTAAAGTCCGTGCTTTTCACCATGTACAGGGTGGCGCTGGTGGCGCCCCTTATAAGTTGTAACCTTGAAACTTGAATCAATTGAATAAATACTATAGCTGAATATACTGTGCAAATTTCGTTCATCTAGCACAAGTCCTTCTTGGTGTTGGGTTTTTTTCCGCCAGTGTATATCAAAGCTGCAGGTAGGAGAGATGTAATGAGTGTGGTTTATGGTTAATGGGAGGGTGGTTCATTGCCGTACTGAAAGTTGACTTTGAACCCCAAATTTAAAGTCATGCATTTGCTAACTCGAAAACTATTAAAATTAGAGGAAAATTTCCGATTGCTACCCGGTAGAGTAACACCACATAAGTCTAATAATTTTTAATCACACCCTTCCTCTTGATAGTTTTTTGAGAAGATGGGGAAGAAAGAGTCACTCAAGATCAGGTTGGGCTGAGGTTTCTAACACATTTGCATTGCTGTGAAGCACACGTCAGCCAACTTAGCCAGCCCAACTTGACCTTGACCTGACCTGACTCTTTCTTGCCAATTTTCTCAAAATCTTTGAAGGGGAAGGGTGTGATTAAAAATTGTTTTTAGACTAATGTGGTGTTGCTCTACAGGGTAGCAATAGAAAAATTTTCTCTATCTTCAATAATTTTCGAGTTAGCAAATGTATGATCTTAAATTATGGGGTCAAAGTCAAATTTGAGTAAGGCAATGAAATCCACCCCCCTATTACCTATAAACCGCGCTCATCAGATCTCTCCTACCTGCACCTTTGATATATCTGCCATGTTACCAGACTTTCTGGACACCCTGTATATCCTCTAAGTGAGTTTAACTATAAGATTCCCCAAAAATAAAGCGCAGTTTCGTTGTAAATAGTGTATATGTTACGAGCGTCAAAACAGAAAAGGAAAGTTTTCTGGAATAAAAGTTGGAGAAGGTTCTCAGGAGATGGCGCTAGTGAAGTTTGGAGAGACAGTTGGAGAAGACGAGAACTGAACGAGAGGAGAAGCTCAGGGAGACTCGAGCGAACAGGTTGGAAGAGAGAGGAGGAATTGGTATGGAGAGGGAAGGGTGAGAAAGAAAGCTATGGATTTGTAGAAAGAAGCTCGACTTTGAATGAAATAGGAGAGTTATTCAGAGAAGTACAGGCGAACGTGGTTGGCGATAGCCTGACTCGAAAATGGACTTCAGCGAAAACTCCACGTACAAGCTTCACGTTAGTAACCATTCGAATTTGGCTAAGTTTCCTCAAGCTTTACTTCATGTGCCTCTCTCCCCTCGTCCGGGTCAATAGATAACTCGATGGCAGATAAATTTTTCATTGAAAGGACAACTGAATTAAAACCTAACTATGTCGAGACATATAAAAAGAAAATAATTATTGTAGGACACTTTCCCTGCACAATAACAGGTTTCCTAGAGAAAGGAATTGGTTATATCAAATCCTCCACTTAAACAGCAACTGAATTGCGTTATTGTATTAATATCTGGAGCCGGGTTCAAATCAGTTGACTTATATATATATTTAGCATTTTTAGGATAATCAAGCTATTGCTTATTGAAAGCTTGAATGAGTTTTATGCAGCAGCCTTTTATTTTTATGTTAATATATAGAGCTTATTTGTTCTAAGCTAACTGTTATTTATTTGCTCATGATATGTAAAAGAAAAAGTACAGCATTGCATATTGGAAGTTCCTAATATTGTCGTATCAAGAGATTTAGATTGCATAATTGTAGTCCTGTATGCCAAGTATAGTTTTTGGCTATTTCCTATATTCATTGGAATCATTTTCTTATTTCTTTTCTCACCACATCATCCACGTCATTTGCTGCCAGAGGACCACCTCACACGAAAAGCGGTTTAATACGGCATTCCATTTTTAACTTCGAAGTGAGAGTTTGGGAGTGTGTTTCACCAGGAAAAGAAGATACCCGCCTTGGCTTCAGTTTGTTTTGGACCCAGATTCCGGCAGTTGCGGTAGAGGTTTCCCTAATAGATAATTTATTTTCCACTGCTTGCTGTTTTATAGAAGTTGTAAACCGATAACTTAACTTACGCTTTTAATGCCAAGGTTATTCCTTGTCAATTCAAATTCAAAAAAGAATGAATAATTCTGATGGAACTATTTATTTATATTCTACGAATAAAATTTAATGAATTTAAATTTTATGCTCGTATTCTATTCTACCTCCACACTTCTGTTTACTTATTACATTTAGTTTATTTTATTCGTAACAGTATATCTTATAATATTTATTAAATACTAGCAGAGGACCCGGCTTTGCCCGGGAAAATTACATTTGTAGGTAAACAGAACAATCTCAAGAAGTTTAATTATAACTGCAAATTGGTTAAATAATAACCCAATCAATACAACACAGAGAGAGTGGGCTATCCATTCTAAGAAAACTCCAAAAGATAGGAATTCTACGTGATAAACAGGGACTATTTACCTTGTGTTCACTTCCCTCAGATAAAAATGATACCAATCTCCACCACCGGGGAACATCACTGGATACTTTAGATCCAAGTTTTTCTTGCTCTTCACGTAGCAGCTCTAATACCCTCTTGCTCTGTTCGAAACTCCTATTGTTCAGATGTTTCCAGTACCCGTATAGATTTTTCTGTTTTAGCTGCAGAATTTCTCTAACCAATACTCGCTCTTTCTCTTTCCTTTCCAGCACATACAATTTTGTCAGTCGTCTGGATGTGTGATGGTGAGCACAAGAGAGACACGTGTAACTCTTTTTCCTCCTCAATAGATGCTACCTTGTTTATGTCCTGTGATAGCATCGTCATTTAATGATTGGTAGCACAGCAGATACAAACATTTCCTAAATATATATGTTGACTATATGCTATGGGAAACTGAAATGCTGATAATGCGATGACTGAACGTTCGTTTTCAAGAATTTTTTAAAATGAGCATAAAGTGAAGATGCAGTGACAGAACATTAATAAGGCAGCATCTATTGATCAGGCATAGGAGTCACGCGTGTCTACCTTGAGCTCTCTATCGAACGTCCAGACGACTGGCAGCAATTTATGTGTCTGGAAAGCAAAGAGAAAGAACGAGTATTGGTCAGAGAAACTCTGCAACTAAAACAGAAAAATCTATACGGGTGTTTGAAACATCTGAACAACGGCAGTTTCGAATAGAGCAACAGGGTATAAGAGCTTTTACGTCAAGGGGAAGAAAAAATTGAATCTAAAGTATCTGGTGATTCTCCGCAGTGGTGAGGCAAGTCAAGAAGAGTTTAGATGCTCCGGTATATCACCTGACTTCCTGTTTTTCTTATTTTTAGTCCCTTTGCTCTGTGTTGTATTGATTTACTACAACAATTTTTGTATTGAGTTATTATTTACCCAATTGTGAGTTATAATTTAATTTTATGAGATCTATCTCTTTACCTACAAGTGTAATTAACCCGCGCAAAGCCGGGTATCTCTGCTAGTTATTAATAATGCTTGAAACCACCGTTCAATCCTCGCATTGTCAGCATCTCAGTTTCCAAAATATTCACATTCACACAGAATATAATCAAAATGTATTTTAATGAAATGTTTGGATCTGCTATGCTACCAAATAAGCTATGTGAGAACCCCGGCGTGGCACGGACTGTTTTATGATTAAGTTTTGCAATAACTTAAAAATAAACGACATGAAAACGCTTAGAATTAATACAGTAAAAATTCATAATAAAACTTCGAAATAATATTTTTAAATGCTCACAATGGAAGGACCTCTTCAAGTTTGCCACTGCTAGCCTAAATAATTTCTTAATCACGTAATCTTAATTTAAATGTACACTTGATGTTGTTGCAATTCCCGCTCTGCTCTCGACGGCTTGAAGCAAATTTTGGCCATTCATCACTTCCTGTATTCTAGCGGTCGTCGAATCTTATATTGACATGCTTAAAATTTGCTCAATTCAGCACGGAGCTAAAACATTGCTTCCTATGTCGTCTTTCCACTCTTTCTTAATAGTCTACTCACTTTCCATTATCCCCAGTTACTGATGATTTTTAAACATTTTCGAGAAATTGTTAAGTACAGGGTGGTTATAATTATAATGACATTATTTAGACCCTTCTATTAGCCGTTTGATAATCAGATTTTGACGAAACTAGAGACCTATGTTATACGGATCATATGGAAGAGAATTTTGCAATAAAAAAATTAGTTCACATTTTGACTGCTACGTCAAAATATGTCACATGAATAATAACAAAAACTAATTAGAAGCAGAGAAATTTATAAAATCAGAGCATTTGTTCAACGTGTATTGCATTTGTTTCAATGTCATGTTCAAAGCGTATTATTGCATGTTCTGCAGTAGAGCAAAGGGTGTCCTGAAGAATCGCAGTGATATGGCGTGTTATGCTTGCTTTCAATTCAGGGACAGTCCGTATTCTGCCTCCATAGATATTATCCTTCAAATATCCCCACAACTAGAAGTCACAAGGGTTTAATTCCGGTTAACGAGGAGGCCATGCAGTTGGAAAAGTTCTCCAAATCACCCGATCATCTCCAAAATGAACATGAAGCAGTTCCTTCACTTGTCGTGCAATGTGGGGTATTGCACCATATTGTATAAAGAGAGTAGTGTCTAAACATTGTCTTTCTTGTTAAATATGGATGACTTTCTGCTGCAGAAGTTCGCAGTAACGAGCACCAGTGAATGAACATCTTTTAGTGCCTAGAAGAATGTTCTCTTCAAAGAAAAAGGGGCCAAGAATTAAATGAGAAGTGAATACCCACCATACAGTTAACGTAATCAGAGTTCAAAAGCTTTTCATGCACAATCATCGGCTTTTCAGTACCCCAGCTGCGACAGTTTTGAGCATTCACTGCTCCGTCTAGTGTGAAATGCGCTTCTTCTGACAAAAAATGTTCCATGGCGATGTATTATCGACAGCTATTCTAGCCAGAAAATTGCAAGCAAAATCAGTGCTTTTTTCTGGATGAAGCAATTTTGAACCACCTGGATCTTTTATGGATACCACTTTAAAATGGAACGCAATTATTTTTGTACCGTAGATCACGGAATAGACAAATCACGTGATACGATTCGAGCACTTTCTGAAGAATATTGAGAACTTGAAGCACTCTCCACTACAGCAACAGCAACGTCTTCCACAGTCTCATTTGCAATTCGTTTCCGTCCTCTCCCTGGTTGCAAACCCAACTCACCAGTTTCTTAAAATTTCTTATTCATCTTTTTCAAACTATTAATGGACATAGGCCCATTTTGCAAATTTTTCAAACGTCGATATTTTCTTAGTGCAGCAGAAGTATTATTGCAGTTCTGGTAAAAAAAATTCACCAATAAAGCTCGATCCTTTTTAATTAAAGCCATCGTGAGAAATGACTTTACATTTAATTTCACTGTCATTTTAAAGCTTTTCTAATTTTACATCACATTTGTAAAACGTCTCTGATTGAGTAAAAATTCTCAGACACATCCTTACATGAACAGCGCCAAATTTGGACGTAGCAGTCAAAATGTGAACTAATTTTTTTATTGCAAAATTCTCTTCCCCATGGTCTGTATAACATATATCTCAAGTTTCGTCAAAATCTGATTACCAGAACGGCTGCTAGAAGGGTCTAAATGGTGTCACTTTAATTATAACCACCCTGTACTAAGAACGCACAATTCTAAGAAAAGCCTAAATAACAGGAATTCTATGCATTGTTACAAATTGAACCTTATTTATATTGCACAGACTTTGCCTTGTAATGTTGGTCATGAGATAGATGCACTTCCAGAATTATGAATATCGATTTATCATCGATAATTATGATTTTTTCGAAATCTGAGGTAGACAGTGAACTTCCTCATGCTTTGAAGGTCAAGTATGCAAAATTTCATCAAGATCGGAAAAAAACTGTCGATTTGTATAAAAAACAAACAAATCCACAAGGACCCGGCGTTGCCCAAATAATTACACTTGTATGTCAATAGAACACAATATGCACAATCTATAAAAATTTAAATTATAACTCCAGATTGGTTAAATAATAACTCAATCAATGCATCATCCACTAAAGGACTATTCATTCTAAGAAAAAAAAAAACAGGAATTCTAGGTCATTAACCGGGAACTTTTTTAACTTCTTTTTGACTTGCCTCAGATTAAAATGATATCCATCTTCACCACGGGGGAACATCATTCGATGCTTTAGACCCAAATTTTTATTGCCTTCTTATACACTCTTGCTCTATTCTAAACTCCCGTTTTTCAGATGTTTTCAATGCCCGTATACCTGTTTCTGTTTTAGATGCAGAGTTTCTCTGACCGATACTCGTTCTTTTCTTTTTTTTCCAGGCACATACATTTTTACCAGTCATCTGGATGTTTGATAGGGAGTTCAAGGGAGACACGTGTGACTCCTTGCCTTCTCAAAAGAAGCTGTCTTATTTATGTTCTGTTACTGCATCATTAATTTATGCTCATTATTAATAAATACACTTGTAGGTAAACAGAATAATCTCAAAAAATTAAATTATAACTCCCAATCGGTTAAATAATAACTCAATCAATACAACACAGACCAAAGGGACTATCCATTCTACGAAAAATACGAAAAACAGGAATTTTAGGTGATATACTGGGACTTTATCTAAACTCTTCTGGACTTACCTCACCACTGTGGAACATCACCGGATACTTTAGACTCAAAGTTTTTCTTACCCTTGACGTAGAAATTCGTATGCCCTCTTGCTCTGTTTGAAACTCCCGTTGTTCAGATGTTTCAAATGCCCATATAGCTTTTTCTGTTTTTGTTGCAGAGTTTCTCTAACCAATATTCGTTATTTCTCTTTCCTTTCCAGACATAAATTTTTGCTACTCGTCTTTAGGTTTGATAGGGAGCACAAGGGAGACACGCTTGACTCCTTTGTTTCATTAATAGATGCTGCGATATTAATGTTCTGACGCTCATTATTAATAATTCTTGGAAGCGAACGTTCAATCATCCCATTAGCAGCATCTCAGTTACCAAAATATACACATTCCCACAGAATATAGTCAAAATGTATTTTTAGGAAATGGTTGGATCTGAACTGCTAGCAAATAAGCTAGGTGATAATGCCGGCGTGGCTCGGATTTTTTTTTGAATAATTTTGCAATATTTTAAAAATTAACACATGAAAATAATAAAGCAAAAATTCTTATTGAAAATTCGAAAAAAAAAATTTTAAAGGCTCACAATGGATGGTCCTCTCCAAAGATGCCACTGCTAGTCTATATAATTTCTTACTCACCTAATGTTACTTTATATGTAGAATTGATATTGTTGCAATACCACTCTTCTTTCGATGTCTTGAAGCAAAACTTGGCTATTCATCACTTTTTGTAGTCTAGCAATCGCCGATTCTTCTATTTACTTGCTTACCATTTGCTCAATACAGCACGGAGCTAAAGGAGCGCTTCCTCTGTTGTCTTTCCACTCTTTTTCAATAGTCTGCTAACTCTCCATTATCTGCAGTTGCTGATCATTTTTAAAGATTTTCAAGAAATTGTTAAGTACTAAGAACACTTTTTTTAAAAACAGCCTGAATAACAGGAACACTATGCATTGTTACAAATTCAACCTTATCTATATTAAACAAACTATGCTATTCATTGTTGGTCATGAGATATATATTGTTGATTCTTGCATAGTGTTGATGCATTGCGTGTTAATACCATTGTTGATACCTATTGTTGCACAAACTTTGCCTTGCATTGTTAGCCATGAGATATTTCTCATTAATATGCCTTGCCGTAACCAAGAATATCAATTTTTTATCAATAATTATTATTTCTTCGAAATCTGAGGTAGACAGTGACCTTCCTTATGATTTGAAAGTCAAGTATGCAAAGTTTCATAGAGATCGGAATAAAACTGTAGATTTGTATAAGAAACAAAGAAACCCACAAACAAACAAACATCCTTCTTTATATATGCAGATTTATTTATTTACTAACAGATTTACCTGGCTTTGCCCGGGATAACTACACTTGTAGGTAAAGAGAATAATCTCAAAAAATTAAATTATAACTCTCAATTAGTTAAATAATAACTTAATCAATACAACACAGAGCAAAGGGATTATCCATTTTACTAAAACTACGAAAAACAGGAAGTTTTTCTTTATCTAAACTCTTCTTGACTTGCCTCACCACTGCGGAGCAGATCCTTTAGACTCAAGTACACTTCGAGACAAAAATATGGAGATTTTTGAAAATTTAAAAAGATTCATCTTAGATAAGTGCTATTAGAATAAAATAGAATTGTACTATGCATTACACAGCGATGTACATTTAATATACACTATCTTATTAACTACTCATAAAAATTTTTGAGTAATAACTAATTTTATTGAACAAAAAACAAGCAAAACAACAACTGCATTGAAGTCAAAAGTTTGGAGATTTAATTATACTGAGAGATAAGTTTGGAGATTTTGTTAAAACCATTAACTTTTGAAGTTTCTAGTAGCAGAAATTTAGTTATAGACCACATGATTATGTAAATTAATCTAAGATGGGTTGATTGATTACAATTTAGGGTTGTGCTGAATTTATTTTCTTAAATTTTCAATAAGCCTCCTACAAAACAGATCCCTCAATATATTCATAACTTAATTATTAGGAAATGGCAAGAAAAATAAAAACTAATTAAAATAGCAAAATATCTCAACTTAACTACAAAATCTGTCAGCAAGATTATTGTAAAATATAAGAAAATTGGAAGTTGCACTGTGAAGCAAAGGTGCGGCAGAAAACTCATCACAAGTAAAGCCGAAGATAGACATATAAGAGATATTGTCAGAGAATATCACGCTTTCAAACGGCAAGAGAAATTACTGTCAAATGGAATCCAACCAGCAAGAAAGAAGTTTCGGCAAAGATAACAACCCGGCGTTTGAAAGAGAGAAGTTACTCTTTTCCTTCTGCAGCAAAAAAGCCTTTCCTAACTAAACGAACGAAGAAAAAAGACTTGAGTGCGCACGAGAACACTCAACATGTATTGTAGAACAATAGAAAAAAGTCATATTCAGTGATGAATCTAGATTTAGCCACTGAATGATGATAAACAAAAAGTTGTGCGCAAGAAACAGGAAAAGCTGGACTTTAGATGTGTACCATACAGAATCAAATTTCTACCAAGCATCTTAGCTTATGGAACAATAAATATATATGCGACTGGAAGTTTAGCTTTTGTCAAAGGAAACTTCAGCAGTTCCTATTACACGGAAATAATGGCTGATCATCTGATACCAGGTGCAGCTTTTTACTTTCCTGATGGTAACTTTATAATATACCTTGTCACAGAGCAAACGCGACACTGAACTGACTAAAAGAACAAAATATTCACCTTCTAAAATAGCCAAGAAATAGTCCTGACCTTAATCCTATAGAAACAACTCGGGGTAGAATGTAGCGAAACGTTACCGTATGTAAAATTTTAACAAACAAGGATTTATTCAAAACTGTGTCCCATGTCTTGTGTGAAATATCGAGAGATCATTGTCAGTGTCTCATAGACTCTATGAGACAATGTGTGCAAGTTGTTATTAATGTTAAAGGCAACTGGACTAAATACTAAACAAAGAATTGCCAAACTTATGTCCCAGCACACACATATCTCCAAACTTTTGGCTTCAATACTGTTTGCTTTTCTGTGTGTTTTGTTGTAAGAAATTGTTTGAAGTTCATAATAATTTTTTGTGTATAGAGAAGAAACTAAGTAACGCTCGAATAAATCATCGTATAATGCATGAACAAATCCAACAAATCCTTCTTTTTTAAAAGAGTTTTTTCAGATGAACCTTTCATGTTTTTCAAAAATCTCAATATTTTTGTCTGGTATGTATTTCTTGCCCTTGACGTAGAAGCTCTTATATGCTATTGCTGTATTCCAAACTCCCGTTGTTTCAAACGCCCGTATAGCTTTTTCTGTTTTAGTTGCAGAGTTTCTCTGACTAATACTTTTTCTTTCTCTTTCCTTTCCAGACACATATATTTTTTTGTCTGGACGTTTGATAGGGAGCTCAAGGGAGACACGCGTGACTCCTATACCTCATCAATAAACGCTGCCTCTGTCATTGCATCATCATTTTATGCTCATTATCAATATTTCTTGGAAACTAACTTTTAGTCATCACATTGTCAGCATCTCAGTTTCCAAAATATACACTTTCCCACAGAAAATAGTCAAAATGTATTTTTAAGAAATGTTTGGAATATAAGAAAGGATCTTAATACCGTACTTACTACTAATGAAGTGAGTGGTGGCTTTGCAGTATAAAAGATGGACAACAGCGTTATCGACTAGTTTCGCCATTTATTCCTGGCTTCTTCAAGATACACAACAAGAGGCTCGCAAATTATATTTGGATCTGTTGTGCTACCAAATAAGCTAGGTGATAACCCAGGCATGGCTCGGACTTTTCTTTTGGAATAAATTTTGAATAAGTAAAAATAAACACATGAAAATGTTTAGAATTAATACAGTAAAAATTTTTAATGAAAATATGAAAAAAAAATTTCTTAAAGGATCACAAATGATGGACCTCTTCAAGGATGCAACTGCTAGTCTAAATAATTTCTTACTCACGTAATCTTACTTTAGATGTACACTTGATGTTGCTGGAATTCCCTTTCTTCTCTCGATGTCTTGAAACAAAACTTGGCCATTGATTTCTTTGTGTAGTCTAGCGATCGCCATTTCATCTATTGACATGTTTACCGTTTGCTCAATACAGCACGGAGCTAAAGGAGTTCTTCCTTCCACTCTTTCTCAATAGTCTGCTAACTCTCTGTTATCTCCAGTTACTGATCATTTTTAAAGATTTCCAAGAAATTCTTAAGTACTAAGAACTCTCTTTTCAAAGAAACGCCTGAATAAAGATTGGTTCATAGTCTGTCTTGACCGTTTGCGCTGTGCTCAAACAAAAGCCGTTCTGTTTGCTGAGTTCATTCATAGTAGTGCTTTGTCGTTATGCCGATAGCTGTCGAGCCGCCGTCCGCTGTTGCGCAGGGATAGAACTGTGCTCTATTTCAACGGCCAACGCACAACGGACCACCAATCAGAACTTGAAGATCCCTTGACGTCATTTTTCTTCTTTGTAAAACCAAAATGGAGGAAAGCAAGTTAATTGAAGCGATTCAAATGTATCCCTGCTTGTATGATATGAGAATGAAAGAATATAAAGATCAAAAATTAGGAGAAAAGATTAAATATTGTTTCTTTGATTATAGATCTTACATATATAGATCTATTGAAACGATACTTACTTCTTCGATGCCAGCTTCGGAAGTTTATAGTTGACCATTTTACCGCTTTCACTATGAATGCTAAAGCGCTGAAACCAGAGTGCCAACGGTAACGTTTTGAACTTGACGGAACGACAGACAGCCAACGCAAAACAGCTTTGTCAGACTATAAACCAACCTTAACAGGTAACTTATCTATATTGCACAAACTTTGCCTTTCATTGTTGGTCATGAGATATACTCTGAGTGGCCAAATTATTATGACCACCTGACAGCTTTAGGCAAATGAGCTATTGCGTCACAGCGCTGCCGTTAGAGGGCCAGATAGCTATAAAAAGGGAATGCAGGTGAGGTAAACCATCAGTTGCACTGTGTTTTTTGCGACGATCTGGGCAAAAAACGTGATTTAACTGAGTTTGAACGCGGGATGATCGTCAGCGCGCGCAGTGTCGGAACCAGTATCAGCAAAACAGCTGAACTTGTAAAGTGTTCAAGAGCAGCAGTTATTAATGTTTACAGAGAGTGGACTACCAAGCAAAAAACCGTACCAAGTGTGTCGTCATCACAGGCTCTTCAATGGTCGAGCTGAAAGGAGATTAGCTGGAGTTGTCCAGGGCAACAGAAGAGCAACAGTGCGTCAAATAGCAGCAAATCTTAATCAAGGAAAAACTGTGACCGCCTCTGAACGAACTGTTCGCCGCTCATTACACCGTTTAGGCTATGGAAGCCGACGACCAGTTCGAAAGCCTCTACTGTCAGCCTTGAACAAGAGCAGACGTCTCCAGTTCGCCAAGGAGCACAAGGATTGGTCAGCAGATGACTGGAAAAAGGGTCATGTGGTCCGATGAGTCACGTTTTCAAATGCATCATGCAGCTGGCAGGGTTAGAATATGGAGAAAACAACACAAAAGCATGGACCCCACCTGCATTGCCAGAACACTTTAAGCTGGTGGCAGCAGTATGATGATTTGGGGGATGTTTTCTTGGCGTTGTTTGTGTCCTTTGATTCCTCTGCACTAACGTGTACGTGCCCAGGATTACTTAAGTATTGCCGCAGATCAATTACATCTCGTTATGTTATTGGTGTACTCTGACGGGGATGGATACTTCCAGCAAGACAATGCTCCTTGTCATAAGGCTGGCATCGTCCTCAGATGGTTCGAAGAACATGCCAGAGTGTTTACCTTGCTTCGTAGGCCTGCACAATCGCCAGATCTCAATCACCTTGAGAATTTGTGGGATGAGATCAAATGGGCCATCAGGCAACGGGATCCAGCACCATCAAATCTGCAGGAATTAAAAGGTGCAGTTCTTCAGAGTTGGTCTCAAATTCCTGCTACAATCTACCAACACCTCAGAGAATCCATACCTGGAAGAATACAAGCAGTAATAAGAGCGAAATGTGGCCTAACACTGTATTAAGGGGGTGGTCATAATAATTTGGCCACTCGGTGTATATTGTTGGTCCATGCAGAGTGTTTGTGAATTGCGTGTTGATACCATTGTTGATACCTATTGTCTACCTTTCATTGTGGTCATGAGATATTTCTCATTAATATACTCTGCCATAACCATGAATATCGATTTTTTATTTTTTTATTTTTTTTTATTTTTTATTATTTTTCCGAAAGCTGAGGTAGACAATGAACTGCCTCATGATTTGAAGGTCAAGTATACAAAATTTCATCAAGATTGGAATAAAACTATAGATTTGTATAAGAAACAAACAAACCCATAAAGATCCTTCTTTATATGTATAGATAGATTTTTGGAAACGAACGTTGAATCATAACGTTATCATCATCTCAGTTTCCAAAATATTGACATTCACACTGGATATAGTCAAAATGTATTTTTATGAAATGTTTGGTTCTGCTGTGCTACCAAATAAGCTAGGTGATAATCCCGGCGTGGCTCTTTGTTTTTTAATTACATTATTGATTACATTGATTGATTACATTTGATAATTAATAGAGCAAAAGTTCCTAATGAGAATTCGAAAAAAATTTTTAAAGGCTCAGAATGGATGTACCCCTCCAAGTATGCAACTGCTAATCTTAATAATATCTTACTCACGTAATCTTACTTTAGATGTACACTTGCTGTTGTTGGAATTTCCAATTTTCTCTCGTTGTGTTGAAGCCATTCATCACTTTTTGTAGTCTAGCGGTCGCCGATTCTTCTATTTACATGCTTACCATTTGCTCAATACAGCACGGATCTAAAGGAGTGCTTCCTCTGTCGTCTTTACACTCTTTTTCAATAGTCTGTTAACTCTCCATCATTTTTAACCATTTTAAGTTGGCCGAGTGCCATATGGCACTTTTACTTGTTTTTATAATATAGTCAGAAATAAATATTTTTATCTGTTTAATCATTCAGTCTAAGAAAACGAAAATTACTGTATTCTCTACAGGAAACCTTTCTCTATAATAATACAGTATAATTAGCTTAGAGAATGAGATATTGTATTTATTATAATTAATCTAAAATGAACAGGCGTGGATGTTACAAACTAAACGTCGATCTTATATACCCATTACATACTTCTTCATTTTAAAAAATATTTACTCTCTACTTAATAAAAACCTGCTTTTTTAAAATTTCGTAGCTTCCTTACAAGTTTTTCTACATAAATATATATAAAAATTTTTTATCTTACCTTTACTTCATCCTTGTAATTTTAGTGCCCTCTTCGTTTTCGATTTTGCTTTGTTGAACTTTCGCGCCAAATTGCGAGATTGTTATTGCAGTTGGGTATAGGGAACTTTTTATTATTTTAATCCTCAGAGTCTATTCTTTATTTTAAGTATAATGATAATTCATAAAATGAATTTAGAAAATAGAAATAAAGTAAAATGTAGGCGGATTCAAAACAATAAGGTGTGACTGCCGCCATGATGACATCATTTCAGAATGCATTCCGAAATCCCCCCCCCCCCCCTCCTCTTGTAGCCACTTCGATGCTTAGAAGATTGGAATGTAATTTTGTTTTTATCCGTTTATTGTTTACTTTATAAAGAATTGTTCATGTCACGTTGAGACTTATAATTTAGATGTGGACTAGTAAATACTAGTAAATGGACTAGTATATATGCATTCGGAATGTTTATATTATAGTTAGAAGTTTTTGGTTAACGTTTCATTATTTTGCATGAATAATAAAACATAAATTGAACCAAAAATATTTTTTTCGTTTATGCTCCAAATTGTAATAATTGCTTTTAATTTTAAATTAGAATATATTGTAAAATTATATTTTCAATATCCAAAATGATTGTAAATTTATTTAAAATTCGCACATAAATTCATTTTCAATTAGCTTCATTTGTAAATGTAAACAGTATTCATTTGTTTCTATATGAATTTTCATGTTTATAAACACATGTCATTGAATTTTATAAAAAATAATACAAATTTTATAATAATAAATGAATATTTAATTTTATTTTAGCATATATGCAATTTACAAACGCTATTTTTTGTATAAAATGTACATAAAATCACATTCACAAGAGCTCACTGGTGGATAGAGATGGGGCCTTGATTTTGATTTTGATTAAGAGCTCACTAGCATTAAATTACGTCGTGGCGCCAACTTCAAACCCCTGAAATCTCTACATAGTTAAGAAAAAAAATTCATATCATTGATAATAAATAAAATTTCCTAATTATTTTTTAATTCTCATACAGACATTGAAATGCTTCACATTATTGGCCTAACTTGCTACTTGGAAAAAATTTCCGTTTTTTTTCTAAAAATTCATTAAAACAAGAATTTTTTTCTTTACTCATATTTGTATTTTTCAGAGTTTTTTTAAAAAATAAATTATACACATAACATAAAATATACTGTTTCACATAGTGGCCTAAACATCAATAAAAACTATGCAAAAAAAATTCGCCATAAATGGATATACTTTGGCTAGAAAAATTTTTTGAATAAATTAGCGCAATTTTCCCATTTTTGATCAAAATTTTCCCGTCCTAAAAGGGTTAAAGATTTTCATGAAATTGTTAAGTAATAAGAACTCTCGATCCTAAGAAAACCCTGAATAACAGGAACTTTATGCATTTTTACAAATTGAAACTTACCTATATTGCAGAAAATTAGATTTGCATTTTTGGTCATGACATATATTTTCGATCCCACCATAGTGTTGGTGGATTGCAAGTTGATACCATTGTTGATAAGTATTGTTGTACAAACTTTTCCTTGAATTGGTGGTCATGAGATATATATTGTTGGTCCATGCAGAGTTTTATGTGAATTGCGTGTTGATACCATTGTCAATAACTATTGTTGCACAAACTTTTTGCATTGTTGGCCATGAGATATTTCTCTTTATGACTTGCTATAACCATAAATATCGATTTTTTATCAATAATTATATTTTTTCGAAATCTGAGGTAGACAGTGACCTTCCTCATGTTTTGAAGGTCAAGTATGCAAGATTTTATCAAGATCGGAATAAAACTGTAGATTTGTATAAGAAACAAACAAATAAACAAACCCACAAACCCACCCACAAGCATCCTTCTTTATATATATAGAAAATCTTTTGCTAGTTATATTAATAAGAAAGTTTGAACTGTAGCCAGAAAAAGGGTGAAAAGTTTTAAACCATGTTATTGAGGCATTTTTTCATAATAATAACATGAAAAGTGATTGTTTTTATGCATCACTGTGTTATTATAGCAACCAAGTAAAAACAGGTTCCAGCATTTCAAGTTTGGCCTCGTCGAAAGTACAATTTCTCCTTCCAGAAATCTCAGCGTGCGGATTATTCACAAATGAATTCAGAAGCCATTGTGCAACTCACCCGTTGCCTGCTTATCTCAAATTTTCACCATCTTATTTGTACTTCTATATATATAAAAGAAGAAACTGACTGAGTGAGTGATCAATGCACAGCCCAAACCATAAGGCCTAGAAACTTGAAATTTTGTACAGAAGTGCTTTACAAAATGTAAGTGAGCACTAAGAAAGGGTTTTTCGAAATTCATCCTCTAAAAGGGAGGGAAGTGGGGTTGAAAATTTGTTAAAACACTAACTGGTGTTGAACTATATACTTAACACATTAATTTGTGTGGCTCTACACACGTAACACATTTATAGGTGTGGCATTACTTAATTAACCATGTTAACCTTTTTAGGAAGGGAGGTAATATAATATGCCTCTGCTAGTCTTATAATATAAGTTAAATTTAAAACTAGTTTTAAAATATTGTTCTGAAAAACAATCTCATATCAGTTTTTTTTTGTGTCACTGATTCAATTATTATTTTAATTTTGAGATTTATACCTGACATCTACAAGCTGGCTGACCTTTCTCTACGAAAGGCTTATTCTCTGTATGGCTTAAATGGATTCATCTGCAGAAACCATGGTTTCTCTCCTAATTCAGTGAAAATCCTTTAGTTATTTTTTGGTGCTTATGTAGCAGTGAAAGCGTTGCTTTTGGACCACTCGTGTTGTTCATTTCCCCTTTGTAGTTCGTTGTCGATTTTGTGTTTTTGCTCTGCTATTTCCTAATGAAACATACTGTATAAAGAAATTACCCTTTATGCAAAGCTGAAAATCATTAAAAAATTATTTTACTGATTTTTTGGACCCTATTAACCAGCAACTCCTGAGTACAATCGATCATTGCAAAACTCTTATATATTTAAAGCTTAACGCAGATATTGTCAACACTGTTCACGTGGAAAATGTAATCTATACATATAAAAGGCAATGTAAGTATGTTTGTCCAGATTTTAAAGGCAACTTAAAAGTAAGCTATATCGTTAAAATTTAACACACAGCCATATAATACAACCACAATGATGGAAATTATCTAAAAATGGAGACAAACTCCTTAAAAACGTTGAAATTAATAATATTTGTATCTATACATATGAAATAGACTTCGTTTATATTTGTTTCCTTGCATATGTGGACAATCAGCCCGTGGTGTTTGCGATGAACAATGGTTGATAAAATGAAAACATGCCGCAGCTGACGAAAAGGGCACGCCCTAACTCTGAAAAGTCACCTGACCATCTTATTCCAAGGAACAATGTATTATTCAATATTGGATTTTAGCAATCAGTATTTTTTCGTTTGTTAGAAACGATGAAGGTTACACTTTGCTTCGACTAAGAAAATGAGGTGACTTTTCCGTGCCAGGGCAATACCGCCTAGAGAGAAAGCCTGCTCACGGAAAAATCTTACATTGTTACATCACATACGGTAGGAGCAATTTCAGTCTTATTTTTAATTGAAATATGATTAATAATACCTTACCGTATATGATGTAACAATATATGACGTTTTCCCGCTCAAGCTTTGAGTAGAGGTGAGTTGGCCAGAGCCTGTCTTTTTCGTCAGGTACGATGCTTTCTTAATATTTCACGTTTTAAGGAGGAGGATAGTTATATAAAGTAATAAAAAATAATTAAATAAATACAAAATCATTATTATTTCTTTTTGTATTAAAATCTTTGGAGAGATGTAAGAAATTATTCTAAAACAAATAAGAGAATACAACATCTAGGCATGCAGCTGCTCAAGCTTTTGCTGGAATGGTGTAGGTAAATATCCTCATGAGCTAATAACTAAAGAAAATTTATTTTTCATATGGTTTTTGCAATTTAGTAAATTCCTTTAGAGAATTTATAGATGTACTGTCTGCTTCCCAGCAAAATTCCCCTGCGTTGTTGAAAGTGCCCACTGCGCGCGCTGCAGGCGTGGATGCGTCCACAGCACTGATAGGGGGGAACCTTAACTACGTGCACGTTAATAGCAGACTCCAGATGCTGCTTTCCCTGCCAACCCTCTATGCATTTTCGTATTTGTGTTCCCTATCAGTGCTGTTGACTGATCGTGTTTATATTGTTATGTCCAAACGATGATTTTTATGTTAAATTGGTAAGATAGACCCAACTTGGTCAAGTAATCATATAAAGATCTTTATTAGAGAAAATATATGTTAGAACTTAAGTGATTTAGAATTAAATTTTAATAAAAGAATTTGGTTTGTGATCAATAGTGGATTTTAATATTTTAAACTTCGTTCCCAGAGCAAATGGAACATTGCTTTAATACAACAATTACATGCAGTTTTAACAAGTTTAACAACATCTTTATTTGTATTAGACCAAATTACAATATTCATAAGTCGCCATAGAGCTAATTAGTGCACAAAAGACCTGCTTTTGTTCGGTAAAATACAAAGGACCTGAAATTTATTTACAAAGATAAATTAATGTATGCAATTTCTTCACAATAGCAGTAATGTGAGTATTAAATAATAGTTGTCGATCAAAAATAATCTCAAGGATATTCATATGTACCTCCTGATACTCGTAGAATTTTGAAATCCACAATTCCTCAGTATTAGACTCACTCAATTGTAAATAATTTTAACTACACCAATTCTTTAACACACATAGATCACGTCTCCAAAGAACATCACACAACTGATGATGCTATATACAGTGATCAAATTGATCAAATTTCCTAAGCTATATACAATGCGTACCATAATCTTACGTCCATCACCAATTTTGGACATACTTAACGGCAACATAATGTAGGAATGCTTATCTCGAAACTATGAATTCATGAACTACAACCTCTGACAATTAAGTTCGGTGAATGAGTTCACCCAACAAAATGCTAAACAGATAGAGCCACATTTACTTTATTGTCCTTCGAAATAATCTTCCTGGAAGGCAATACACTTTTGGGATCGGGTGTATAAGTCCTGGAAGCTCCTGGTAAATTCCTCTTTAGGGATGGCTTTAAGTTCACGTGTCACATTTGCTTGAATGTCTGGAATGTCCGCATATCTGTGTCTGCAGACGTGGGGACAAGAAAAAGTCTGCCGATGCCAAGTCTGGTGAATAAGGTGGATGAGCTATGGATACGACCCCTTTGTTGGCCAGAAACTGTTGCACGATTACAGCAGTGTTCTTCTTTGATCCACTATCCACAGTTACGTGCGCACGCTACATCTTAAACTGAAGAAACGAGCATCTGCTAAACCATTGCACGCACAAACGTGACCTGTCTGAACTTGCTTAAACAATGACTGGGCTAGTATTCACATGCATTGTTACTCGCGTAAAGCTCGCACAGATTACAGTGTGACGTCATTCACCGAACTTAATTGTCAGAGGTTGTATTTCAAAGCAAAATAAACACCATGTTTATTTCAAAAATGCCACACAATAATTTAACAATGAACATTAATAGTATTGGACTGTCCCATAATTTTAGGTCCACCACTCCAAAATACATAAATAAATGAAGGAAATGCAAAGTTATTAAGCAATCCTGCCACCCTTTTTCAGAACAACATCAAACAATCGTTTTGGCATTGATAACACCAAATTTTCCATTATTCCTGTAGGAATGTTATCCCATTCTTAATGATTGCAGTTTTCAGGCCCGCAATAGAAGAATATTGTTTCCCTTCTTTATAAACGGCTCTCGCTAGGTAACCGCGGAGGTTCTCTATGGGATTGAGATCTGGCGATAGAGCTGGCCAGTTAAGAATGGGCACACCATTGGAGAGAAACCATTCAAAGATTGCCTTAGCTGTAAAGCACAAGTCCATTATCTTGTTGAAATTTTACGTGAGAATTGTTCAGCTTTTCTATCATGGGCAGAAGGTTATCCTCTAGCATATTCTGATAATCTGTTGCTTTCATTCGACTTGTAATGAAAATAACAGGGCACTTAACACAACCACAGAAAGCTGCCCATCATGAGTAGCTGCTTCCTCCACCTTGTTGTCGTTTGGAGTATAGTTGCTGAGATTTTCGGATATCACTCCAGTAATATTAGAATCCATCTGGACCGTCGAGATTAAATTTTTTTCGTCGTAAAAAAATTATGTTCTTTCATTGACTGGTCCACTGAATTTTTTCTTTGGCCCAATCAAGTCTTTTCTGCTTATGTATCAATTTCAGAGGTGATGGCGGTTTTCGATGGCCTAAACAATGTTTGATTCGATTTCACAATCCTCCCAACAGTTGACTTTGATGTTGGAATTTTGGTTGATTGTGCAATTTGCTGGAATGATGCAGAGATTGAAGCAACCTGTTTTATGATGTTCCTCTTCTTACGATCTGTGATCTAACTTCCTGGGTGCCCAGATGACTTCTTTTTGCCATACATAACTCCCAACTTCAAATAATTGTTGACCACATTGTGAGAGCACTATAGTTTCTTAGCTATTTGGCGGCTAGAATATCCTCCACTGTTGAATGCTTCAATTTGCCCTCTCTCATTCAGCGGCCTCTCCTGTGCCATTTTGATGGAATACAGAGATCAGGCTGCAACGTGTTTTCTAACAAATATGCAAGTATTTCAATGGACTTTGGTTGAGTGGAGCTAAGATTATGGGACACTCCAATACTACTTAATGTTCATTTGTTAATTTATTATGTGGCATTTTTTAAATAAACATGTGTTTATTTTGCTTTGTTCCTGAATTCATAGTTTCGAGATAAGCATTCCTACATTATGTTACCGTTAAGTATGTCCAAAATTGGTGATGAACCTAAGATTATAGGATGCACTGTATTATCATTAACATAGGAATACAAATCATGCAAAAACTCAAGATCAAACACCGTTTAGTATATAAAGCAAATAAATATGGATCCAATTTTGACCCCTGAGTAACACCCAAATAAGAAGGTTTCCTGGCCCCAAATAACCTCACAGTCCCTTCAGACAAATACAAAGCACATAATTTTATAACATTGACCAAAACCTGACATTCCATCACGTGATTAAACAATTTTTTACGTGAATGTATACATAACCATTCATCAATAGCATGTGTACACCCCTTTATACGGTATCCAGACAATTGCCACCCAGACAACCGCCACCCGGACAACATGCGACCTGGATAACTGCCACCTAGGACAATAGCCACCTAGAGCAATTGCCACCTAGGTCAATTGCCATCCAAAATGCTCCAGACAAGAGCTCTAATTTAATTAGAATGTTTTACTTTAGATTTTGATCGAAGTTTTAAACTGAAAACTTGGAATTTCAAAAGAATTATAGAATGGATAGTCCCTTTGCTCTGTGTTGTATTGATTGAGTTATTATTTAACCTATTAGGAATTATAATTTAATTTTTTGAGATTTTTCTGCTTACCTACAAGTGTAGTTATCCTGGGCAATGCCGGGTACTTCTGCTAGTATTTATACGAGGATGGGCTGAAAAGTAATGCCTCCATGGCTGTAACTTTTTTAATTTTTAACCAACACCAACGCGTGACTAGTCGGGTCAACCTGTCGGAGGGAAATTCCGGGGTTGTTGTCGACACGAAGATCGAATGGCAGATTTCACCTCGTCGTTAGAACGCAACTCATGCCCCTTAAGGTGCTCCTTCCTCTTTGGGAAGTGGTGAAAGTCGCAAGGTGCAAAGTCTTTCATTTTTGAACTGCAGTTTTTCATCTTTGAACTGTAGGCGCAGCAACCCCCTCTGATGTGTGGCGAACGTGTGCAGACGGGCGTTATCGTGCTGCAGAAGAGGATCCAAATCTCCCATACAATCCTCGTGTCGACGACAACCCCGGAATTCCTCTCTGACGGGTTCACCCGACCAGTCACGAGTTGATACAATGCGTGGAAAGGGATGGGGACTATGTGAAAAAGTGAATGGTGCATTACATAGTGGAGATACAAAAATAATTTTGAATATCGGTTATAAAATAAAAAAGTTACAGCCATGGAGGCATTACTATTCAGCCCACCCTCGTATAAAACTTATTAAAAGTTCAAACTGAAACATATACTGGGTATCCCGTAATGAGTGAACGAAAATTTGAGTGATAATAGCCGCCGGGGTTATGACTTTTAAAAAATATGTACTGAATGAAATAAATTTACTAATTTAAAAAATGTGCATTTTATGGACATTCTAAAATGGTTTTTCCACAATAAACGAGACATTGCGAATTGAAATAATTTGTATTTTCTCTCATTTCATCATAATTTATTCCTTTCGATTTTAACCAGCAATATCTCGTTTATTGTGGAAAAAACCTTAACTAATACTCCATGTTAGAATCTCCATTAAATACACATTTTTTTAATTAGTAAATTTATTTCATTCAGTAGTATATTCATTAAAATTTACAATTTCACAACTTAAAAGTTTTTTCAAACTTTCATAATTTTCCGTTTACGCAATATGAAGTACAATATGAAAGACAAAAGTAAATTTTTATTAAGGTTTAAAAAAACACAAATTTTCAGGAATGTACTCTACACTAAAATTATTTCAGTATCCCCTTTAAATTAAATTTAATTTAATCTTAATAAAAATAATAAATGAACTTCATCGATTTTAAATTACCTTTTTTTTTCTTAGTTCTTTCTTTAAATATATCTAAAAAAATAATTCGCAGTACACTTTTAAGTATTATGCTTACAGTATTCGTGTGGCAAATTATCACATATTTCAAGTGTAAGGTTTTTTTATTTAATACAATGTAGATATAACAAGAACTTTTTTAAAAAAAATCAAAACCGACTTCATGGGCCAAACACATAACCTCCTTTTTTGAAGTTGGCAATAACACATAAATACAAAACAACATAGTCAATCGAATGACCACTAAATAATAAAATTTTTAATTTTTCCTTCAAAATAAAAACATTTTCTGCCAGGACTTTTATGTTTACACGCCAGGACCTCTGTTTATGTTCAACTGTCGAGGGTATCGGTAATTTTCATTGTATCACTCTGATTATTTTTCCAGCCAAACTGTTAGAGACTATAATCGCTACTCGTCCATCTGAGTTTATTGAAAATTACTTGCCGAACTCTCAGCATGGCTTTCGGAAACATCGTTCCACTCAGACTAATCTTGCGACTTTGACTCAGACTCTTTCGTTCCATTTAGATCGCAGGTTTCAGGTTGACGTGATTTACTTGGATTTCTCAAAAGCCTTTGATCACGTCATCATTGAACTATTAATTCACAAACTAAACTTCATTGGTCTTTCTAATACTTTATGCAGTTGGTTTAGTTCGCTGCTCACTGATCGTTGTTTTTTGCTCCGTGCCTGTGGCTTAGAAACTGGTCCTTATAAGATCCGTATTGGAGTCCCCCAAGGCTGCCCACTAGGTCCTGTTTTGTTTAATGTTTTTATTGCGGACTTACCTTATGCAGTTTCATCGAAGCATATTGGCTTCTTACTTTATGATGACGATGTCAAAATCTTTTGTCGCATTTCCTGCTGGAATGATTGTGCTCTTTTACAGACAGCTTTGAATGACATCTATGATTGGGCATCGGGAAATGGACTATCCCTTAATCCCGATAGATCCTATATGATATCTTTTACTAGACTTTATTATTTTGATTACTTTTTGCAAAATATTATTGAAAGAAAAACTTCAGCTGTCGATCTCGGGATTATATTCACGAAGAACCTTTCATTTTATTCTTAAGTTAATCATCTGCATTATCCACATAAGATTTTTAGACAATTTAACCTTTCATTTGCTGAACATATTGATTCACTAACACGTGACATTTGCGGAGAATAGGTACTTTGAAAAGGCTAACCAACTTTTTTGCTAAACCCCTGTCTTTTCTCTGTCTGTCTAAGAGCATCGTTCTTGCAAAACTACTGTACTGCATCTGGATATGGTACAGTACTCCTACGCAGAAGATGCTCTTTCTGTATAATAAATTGATTAACTTTAAGCGTTTCTTCTTGGCGAAGTTTCCTATGTTTAAAGTGAATGATCATTTTCACAAAACTTTTGATATTTTTAATATAATAAAAATGTCTTCTTTAATATTTTCTATGAGGATCTTACACAACCGTATAAGGGTCAGATACATCTCCACTTTTCTTCAGTATCGTTCAGTTCGCCCTCTTCGTACTAACAAAAACTTAATTATGAAATACAAGTGGAGGATTGATGTTACGGATGTCAATCCGTTGGTCAAATTATTAATTAATTTTTATAATAATCCTCAATTTTTAGACATTAATCTTGATATATATCAACATAGATACATTTTTTATAAAAACTTATGCTTCTGGATATGGTACAGTACTCCTATGCAGAAGATGCTCTTTCTGTATAATAAATTGATTAACTTTAAGCGTTCTTCTTGGCGAAGTTTCCTACGTTTAAAGTGAATGATCATTTTCACAAAACTTTTGATATTTTTAATATAATAAAAAATGTCTTCATTAATATTTTCTATGAGGATCTTACACAACATCTCCACTTTTCTTCAGTATCGTTCAGTTCGCCCTCTTCGTACTAATAAAAACTTAATTATGAAATACAAGTGGAGGACGGATGTTACAGATGTCAATCCCTTGGTCAAATTATTAATTAATTTTTATAATAATCCTCAATTTTTAGACATTAATCTTGATATATATCAACATAGATACATTTTTTGTAATAATTTATGCTTTTGTATACATTTCTGTTCACTCTGCTTGTAATTTAGATAAAATGTTATTAATCATTGTTCCTTTAGTATTTTTTTATCTAGTTTTACATCTTTGATTTCTGACTTTTTAATTTCGTAAGTATGTGTACGTCTTTATCTTTGAATTTTTTTTATTTGTTGCTAATGTGATTTTCATTAACCCTGTTATTGGGCAGTTTGCCTGTAGGGGGACAACATGGGGCTTTTCACTCCGGATTATCTGGTGGGGTATTCCCTCACTGTTGTTTCAAATATATAAATATTAAAATATATTTGTAAGCCGTTAGTGAACAAGGCGAATGTAAGCCAAGGAAATAGCTTTAGGCATCGAACTTCGGCCGAAATTAAATCTTAATTAAGTCGCTAAAAGTCTGCAACTATGAATACATCGATAGTCAGCAAATTTTAGATTACCCTTTTTATATTCTGGATCCGTCATAGTAATTTTTCTGTTAAGTAAAAAAAAAAAGTTCGATGATATGAAATGTGAATCCGATTGTATGTGATTCCCAAGTCGAGAAAAACCATTCACGAATTTGGAATAATAAATCGTTTACAAATATGGAATGAATTCCGCGATTTTAAAATTAAATTTAATAAATATTTAGAAGTTAGTAGCATTTCTGGCTATGTTTTTCATGTTTAGCATGTCCAACTCTAAAAAAAGCAATTGTTAACTTTTTTTTAAAAAAAATCCATGCATAATCCCTACCGTTGGGTGGTAATTGTCCTAGGAGGCAATTGTCCTAGGTGGCGATTGTCCTAGGTGGTGATTGTCCTGGGTGGCAGTTATCCGGGTGGCAGTTGTCCAAGAGGCAGTTGTCCGAGTGGCAGCTGTCCTAGAATCTCCTTATAGATAGCTAACAACATCATAATACAACCTCGTCCTATACGACAACCAAACTGGTTAAATGGCATGGTATTCTCAATAGAATCACACAGACCCTGAAACAACACATTATCCAATATTTTCACACATGGGGATGATACAGAAATCGGTATATAATTCATGGGATCCATTTTATTTCCAGATTTAAAAACAGGGACAATTTTAGTACACTTTCATTCAGAGGGGTAAATCCCATTAACAGCCATCTTATTTGCAATCAACACAAATAAATGGACAACAGTGGCAAAACAATTATGTATAAGTAAGGAAGAGATATGGTCAAAGCCACCAGAAGTCGATATACTGATTGATTTTAATACATTAACAATATCATCTATGTGAATCTCAAAGGAACTGATACATTTATCTTCAACGCCACGATCAAACTGATCAACAGAAACATACAAATTATTATCAATGTGACACAATAAAGGATTAGTACACAACTCTAAAAAGCTATCAGCTTTATCACAGGGAAAATCCACCTGATTGTTACTACGATATCTATTAACATATCTCCACAATTCTCTTGTAGCAGTACACTTCATATAAGCTCCTTTTTTCAAGCTTACACTCAATAATAAATTGATGACAGGCCAATTTACACACCTCCCACATTGCAGGATCTCGACCACAAATATTGGCGATAAACATCTTTCTTTCTCTTCATTAACTCACTACACTTCTTATTCCACCATTTATTGTTACTTTTTTAACTTGTATAACATTCCACCGAAGACCACTGTTAACCACAGCTATTTCAAACATATGGTTTACCATAGACGCCAGATTTTCTGGATCACAATCATGAATCTGCTTACTTGCATCTATTTGTAGACATCGTGACACTATATCCCAATTAACATTAGCAAACACAGGATAAACAATAATCTCAGTAGGTTAAAACTTATTAGTCACTTTGGCAAGATGAATATCCATTAACAGTACTTTATGATCCAATTTCCAAATATCCAGTGCTTCAAGATTATATAAACTAAAATGAGTCAGTAAATAAAGTTGACCAATAATAGAAGATCTTGTCTTACACAATCTAGTGTAGCTGTTAATATAAGGGAACAAATTAAATTGTTTGAACCAATTATCGAACATAACAGAATCTCTATCTTTTATGTAATAGTTGACATTAGAATCTCCAATCACAATTGTATTCCTGGTTTTGCGGACAAGAGAAGACAAATCGTAGATCAAGATATCAATAACTACAGAGTCAGTACGATACACAGCCACAATATTAGTGATAGGAGTAACTCCCCGTTAAACGTACACTTACAAATTGTATGACCAAAAGTATGAACACACTGATGCAATTTCACACAAAATTTTGTCTTGTATACAACAGCCACATTACCACCTCAACAATCCAGACAATCAGCCCGAAACCAGTCATATCCTGCAATACTACGATATGAATCCAAAATATGCTGGTTAAGTCATGTCTCAGAAATAACATAACAGTCACACTCATAATGAAGAATTAAACCAATAATACAATCCATTTTGTTCAAAACCGATCTGGCATTCAAATAAGCACACTTCAAATTTAACCCTAGTCACTGTTGTTGAGCACCACACATATTCGAACCACGGTTATCATATATAAGTTCTGGAGATCGGCCAAGATACTCACGTACTGTAGTACCATGAGGCCAATTCGAGGCATCTTTCCAATTAAATTTATCACAGACGTTTATCTTAAAAAAACTTAACGTTGAAACATTACCACTTTTAGTTTTCCAACTACCAATTTGCATAATATCAGCACCATCATTAGTTAACAACTTAGTTAACTCACAAACCGGACACTCAACCTGAACACCACCAGTACACAATCTCACAGTTGAAAAAGGCGTCGATTGCCCAGTAGTATTAATATCCGTATTCTAAGTTCCTTCAATAACACTTACAGGACGTACTGAATTCTTATTAATTTGGTTATGTGTCATCAGATGAGTTTGAAATTTTTGCTGCTCATTATCATATAGTTTTAATTCCACCACCCTTGATGAAGCTGCACTGAATCATAGCACTAACGCCTTACCACAGAATCATATGAAGCGGCACTCAACAGTAAGGGGTTCATGTCATTTTCACGTCCACCACTTTACATTTATCTACATTACTGTCATTCATCAATGTCAATCTTTGCTTAACCTGTGGCGCCATCTTCCGACAGTCTCCATTATCTTTCAGAGCGCTCACTGATAATTTATTGTTAATAATTTTTTCCACATAAACTTCGAACTTATCAAGTCTAGTCTTAATATTCATCATTTCCTTACTAATAGAAGCACTAATCACTTGAAATAACAACTTACTAAGAATTAGATAATCAGTTTTATAAAAACCCCTCATCGCAGTTGAATCTATTGTGACCATTTCATTAGATTCATTTCGTCATCTTGTCATATCATCATCAAATGCATCAATATATTCAATACACTTACTTAATCGAGTCTTCTGATCTTTAGTTGGTATTCGGGATGTGTTAAAATCTTCCACTATCAAATGCATATCGTGGATTATCTCTCTGATATCTGTAATGGTGGATTTCATATTAGCTGAATCTCAACTCCGTTTAGCGAAGCTTCGAAGTCAGCCCTCCATTATATCGTTCAACTATCCCATTAGAACTAGGACGATAAAAAGTGATAAACTTACCAACAATTCCAAGTTCCTTACAAATAACATCAAAAACTTTACAGACAAAATTGGTTCCTCGATCACTAATAATTTCCTGTGGAATTCCATAACAGCAAATAATCCGTTCAATAAATATTCTAGCTACAGTTTCAGCTTGTTGGTTTTTAATTGGAAAAGCTTTCACAAATGTATATAAAATATCAATAAGTACTATAATATTAGTATTTGAATTAGAAGAGGATTGAACTGGGCCAATTACATTAATGGCTAATTTCTGGAAGGGAAAGTTTGGCCTAATACCTTGCTAAAAAAAAAAGCATAACAATTCTTAAATTTAGATGTTTGACATGCTATACATGATAAAGTATATTCCTTTATATCAATATACATTTTTGGCCAAAAAAACCTTTTTGAAATTTTACAAACAGTAGATTTAACACTTCTATGACCAGCTAAACGAGGATCATGAGATAAAGACATAATTTGCTTATGAAAATTAAAACCAACATATATATCCTAACTTTATTTCTTTTATCTCCTAAGTTAATTAATAAGTTATCACTATTGTTATCATTGGAACCAAACATCTTTTTTAATGAGTTTAAGGCCTTTAATCCATGTATTATTCTTTTGGGAGTTTCTTAATCCATCCAAATATGCTGATGACAAAATATTAACAGATGACACATTGCATTCCCCAGATAACCAATCAGCAAACTTATTTTTGCTTCCTTGATTGTGTATCATTCAAAGGTTATACCCAAGCATTTCAATTGACCACCGTAAAATTCTGGTTACCATTCTTCATATTCTCCAAAAAAAGAAAGGGGTTCATGATCAGATAAACTTTCCAATGGATAACCCAAAAACTAAATGTCTAAAGTGTCGCAAAGAGAGAATGATAGCGAGAGCCTCCTTTTCAACAGTAGAATAATTAATCTGTGCACCCTTAAATTTTGCTATTGGTTGAGGACCAGACTCTGTAATTTGTTGTAATACTGAAGCCACTGCTTGACCGGAAGCATCAGTGTAAAGCACGAATGTTTTGGAATAGTTTGGTGAAGTAAGCAAAACTGGTAGTGTTAATTTTTTTAACTGTATCCAAAGCCTTTTGACATTGTGGGCTCCAAAAAAATATTACACTTTTACGAGTTAAATTTGTAATGGGCACTAAAATCAAAGATAAATCCTTGATAAAAAGAGGTAAAATTTTAAGGCCCAAATAAAGATCTTACTCTTTTTACATCCTTTGTAGCTGATAATTTAAGTGAACATTTAATTCGGTAATCATCAGGTAATGCACCCTGGAAATTAATGATATGACCTAGATATTTAACTTCTCTTGTGCATAAATGTTTCATAACTAAGCCAATTTCAAGAAATTTGGAAAGATTTTCCTAAGAAGATCTACATGAGATTCAAAATCAGGAGATGACACCACAACATCACCCTGAAAAATCTGTACACCTCTTCTACAAGGTTGTCATCATAAAATTTTGAAATAGGTGAGCTGAAGTTTTCCCACCCTGAAGAAGTCTGGTCATCTGAATTTTTCCCAAGGGGATTGAATAGCCAAACATTCTTTTAGTATAGGCAAGACAGGAACCTAAAAGTAACCATTATTAAGATCAATCACAGAAAAATAGCTGTGATCTCTCAAGCTTTCAAAAATACCCTTAATAGGGCGCATTGGAATATCAACAGGTTGTGTAGCTTTATTAATTTTTCTATGATCGAATGTCATTCTAATCTCCCAATTCTTTTTTGGAATAATATGAACAGGCAAATTCCAAGGGCTTGTACTTGGTTCTATAATGCCCGCGTGTAGAAATTCATCCAATTTCTCCTTATAAGCATCAAGAAAAATGTGCGGAATTTTATATTGATGCGAAAAAGTTGGCTTACTTTTATCAGTTTTATAATAAGCAACATAATTATTCCCTTTAAAATGTCAACTTCATTCGAGAAGCACTTGAAGAATTCATAGACAAGACATTGTAATTCCTTTGGCTGAATCTCATTTATCCTGCCATATCTAATACCTACAATAACCCATTATAAAAAAACTTAAAATTATATACAAAATAACCATAAAACTATTTTTTCTCACTGCATTGACATATACTTTTCAGACATAAGAAAAACGCAAACTAGAATTACTCTACAACCAATCCTGGTCACGACACCATTAGGCATGTTCAAATGGTGATTTTTATGTTTGATTGGTAAGATAGACCCAAATTGGTCTTTAATTAACAAAAGGATTTGGTTTGTGGTCGTTAGTGGATCGATAGTGTCAGTATGTTGTGTTATTTTCTTTTTTAATATTAGTTAAGTTAAAATTTAAAATTGCCACAATATATTTAAAAAACAATAAAAGTGTTAATATTAATCCAATAAGCTATCCTTTTAAAGTTTAATTTCTGATTCAGAAGTAAAAAGTCAAATATCAGGTTGTTGCTTAAGTTTCTTCCGGTTCGAGAACCCGGGCCCAAGAAGGGCTCATTATCCGAGGGGGGTGTTCATATGTTTTCAAACAAATTATTGCATTCAATTCCTGAATATCTTGGCCATATTACATCCAAGAATCAACTATCTGACTATACATCTGTGAGTGCCATCAACGGTCTGAAATGGACCTTTCACGCTAGCATATTCGAGCAATAATCTTCTACGAGTATTCTGGAAAGATCAGTGCTGAGCAATGTCACCGAAACATTAGCAACGTTTAGATGATGGTACTGTTAGTTTACGTACAATAGAAGAATGGTATCGCTGGTTCAGACGCGGAGATTGCACTCTTCAAGATGCACCTCTCTGGTCGCCAATCGTGATTTCAGATGGTGATCTACGCCAAGCAATTGATGAAGATCACAATGTAACAACGACGGAACTCGCAAAACAGTTCAAGGTTCACTTTTCAACCATTGTCCGGCATCTGCATGAGTTGAATCTGTCATTCAAGTTCAATCGTTTTTGTGTTGGAATAAAAATCCGGAAAAAAATTTTGCAACAACTTCATATTATGATAAACAGGGTTTCTTCTATCATAATGATAAATTTCTTTAAATAAGATTGATAAAACAATGAAAAAAGTAAATTAAGTTATGACCATAAAATAGAAAAGGAGAAAAAATAGAATGAGGATGAAATATACGAACGTTATACCACATTCTCTTACTTTTATTTTAAAAGGACAGAAGAAATCTTAAGTTGCATGTCCTTTTTAATGTGCGGGATTAAAGGAGCAATACAACTGCCTATAAGGCTCATGCCTACTATTCCTGAAATGTCATAAAGACATAAAATAGTACTTGCATTATGAAATGCTAAGAATATAAAAAACAATACATGTATTCAGCAACAATGCTTGTGTCTAAAATCTGATAAGTCTTTTTTATTTTATAATGAAACAGTGTCATAGAACATAAATAAAATATCATAACATTGGTTCAAATTACCACATCAAACGAAGTTAGGAACACAGGAATAACCAACTAAATTCCTATTGCTATATTGACTTCAAATCTAAAGCCAAAACTTTTGAGATCATAGGCAAAATATAAAAATTAAGTAGTGTTAAACACAAACCTTAAATAATGGCATGATCAAACACTGCAAGAAATATTAAGCAGTGTTACCACAGAACACTCTTAAATACGATGTGTTAATAAACATCAAGGCAACATGAAAAGAAAACACTTGAGTGTCAACAATCAAGGCCAATAAAACCAGCTGGAAAAAGCAAATGTATTAACATTCAACATTGTAGCAACTTAGAATGCAATAAAATTGTTTCCTTAAGGAATTTATTCAAAAATCCCAAAGGGAAACCTATACCAGTATTAATAACTGATATCCAACCAATTTGTCAAAATTGTATTCTACAATGTTCTGTAATCTGTAAAAGTTTAAAACAAAATTACTGGTATAAATAGAAAATGAAAATATAAATGAGAAAGGGAAAATATATATAAAAAAACAAATGAATACGAGAAGAAAGGTGACTTTCCAGCAGAAACAGTCAACAACAGAGGCCTTGTACAGAAAATCACATGATTGGAATAAAGTCCCATGATGAACATAAGTCAGCTAATCAAGCAATATAGGGGTGGAGATAAATGAACTCCACAAGAAGCTACATTGAGTAAAAGTCAAAGACCATAGCTGGGATAGGCTAGAGGCTGAAGGAAAGACAACTGCCGCTGGCTCAGTCGGCTGGTGAAGTAAAGTTTATTGACAAAAAACTCAAATTAACTGCTGCATCCAACAAAGGCTATGCATGCAGCTGTCACGCATAGCAAGATTCAGAAGAACGTTCAAGAGAAGCCATACAACAATAGCAGGTGGTATTATTTAACAAACATAAGCAATAATTTCTTAATACAAATAGAAGACAATTAAAATATTTAAAATAATTTAGCAAACACGTGTTGGAGAAAGAATGTAATAAAATGAAATATGTTCGACATCACAATAGTTGATGAAATTATTACATGCCGCAGCCGATGAAAGAGATAGGCCCGGAACTGAAAAATCACCTGACCATGTTAGTCCAAGCAACAATGTAATCTTCATGGTTTCCATCTTGGATTTTAGCACTCAGTATTTTTCGTTTTTTATAAGCAATGAAGGTTATATTCTTGCTTCGACTAAGAAGATCAGGTGATTTTTCACTGCCAGGGCCTGTCTTTTTCGTCAGTTACGATGTTTGCGTAGACAATGAGAAAGACAGGCCCCAGCGCGGAAAAGTCACCTGACCATACTAGTCCGAGTAACAGTGTCATTTTCACTGTTTCCACCTTGGATTTTAACCATCGATATTTTTTCGTGTGTTGGAAATAACGAAGAGTGAGAACAATCAACTGCGTCCAGAGCTGCATTTTGAACAATTAGAGTTGCGTCCAGATTGTTATCCGAACTACTGTTATCAGGTGACTTTTCTGCGCCAGGGCCAGACTTTCTCGTTGGCTACGCGATGCTTGCCTTAATGATTACCATTTTAATCCATCAGTCATGACATTTGTATGGTGGTAGTCTCAGTAATCTGTATGGTGCCACTAGTCATGACATTTGTATGAAATAAAGAAATTTATGTAATGAAATATATTGGTCCAATAAATAGTTTTTTTTTGCTATAATGGCAAGAATATATTAAGAAATAATTACATTGAATAACATTAGCTCTTGTGATAATTGTAATCCTGACATGATTAGTAATAAGCAACAGTCAAAAGTTTTTTTTTTATGAATTTTTTATGGGGCTACGATTAAGGGTTAAGGGGAATAATGCTATAAAAATTAATAAGTAAAAAAAATAAATAAATAAAAATTATTATTATTTTTATTTATTAAATATTTTGTAGAGGTATAAGAAATTATTCTAAAACAAATAAGAGAATATAACTTCTAGGGTTGCAGCTGGTCAAGCTTTTGCTGAAATGGTGAAGGTACTTCTCCTAATGAGCTCTTAACTGGAGAACATTAATTTTTCATTTGGTTTTTGTAATGTAGTAACTTCCTTTAGAGAAGTTATAATCTTTATCTAAATATATGCTGGCCAGGTGGCCGAGAGGGCTAGGGCATAGGCTTTCTAGTTCTCGAGTCCGCCTGGTCGTGGGTTCGAATCCCGCCATGGGCATGCATGTTTGTGTTTGTCCTTGGTTGCGTACAGATATAACTTGTGTAAAAGGCGCAAAATGACGTTAGTAGTCAACGCCAAAATTTCTAATAAACCAACAAACCAACTTATCTAAATATATTAGAAAATTATAAATATCTCAACTGATTGTGCGAGAGAGCAATCTTTGCTGCTAATACTGCTACTGTCAATGCAAACACCCACACTCAGGACATTATTCCAAGCTCTCTGGCTGAATGCAACTGTATTGAAACGGTTCATGTTGATGAGGGTTGCTGATGGCGATGTAAATAGAGTTCCTCAACTCTCTCAATCCATGTATGAAGTGTTTTTTAATATGGAGAGAAATAATTGCATACTCATAGTCTTTCTTGATGTTCCAAAATGTTAAGCATGCAATGTGGAATTTTCCTGGGCAAACCCAATGGACACAAAATTCCAGTGCGAGCACTTAAAAGAATTATTTTTGTTTTCCAAAGTGAATGTATACTTTGTTAAGTGCTTTTCATTTATATTCCAATTTAGATATTGCAAAATTTTATGAAACAAAAGCCCGAGCAAGGCCGAACATATCAGCTAGTTTCTTCATATATCATGTTTTTTGGTTACTCTTCTAAAGAGAAATTTATGCTAAAAACTTAAGATTGAAATAAAAGGTTAACCAACTCTTTCATCTGTATTCGTTCGATATTCATTATTTGCCGAATTCAAAAATCAGAATACATAAATATGAATTTTAATATAAACCTGAAGTAGTTGTTTATGATAGAGTTCAGGGTGATTAAAGGTCTGCATTTTATAGTAAATATTCTTTATCTTTAAAAGTATCGTTGACCTAGAACAATTAAATTACCTGCAATGAATATCTTTCAATTCCTGTTCTTTGAGGCATCTGTCTTTGCATTCTTTAGATTCTTCGTCGCTGACACATTTTCTTGTTGATGATGTCAGCCTTCGTATCTAATTAAACATATTATCATTAAATTTTAAAGTAATCTTATTAAAAATCATAATAAAAACATTAATTTTTTATCCTCATCAAAAAAGACAAATGAAAATTATTAAAAGCCAGGCAACCGAAATGCCCAGGACCAATAGGATTTTAAAACCTTTGAGGATAAAAGGGAAAACATTTAATTTCGGAAAAAGCCAATGTAGTTCAAATGTGTAGTTCAAAATAATTAAAAGTACCTGCAAAATTAAATTGAGAGAGTAATAATTTACTATAAATTCGCAGCTGTGAGAGCCCCTTAACTTTTAAGAATTCCTATTTAGTAAAATAAGCGTTAATTGTTCAGCGTTCTGTGTAAAGGTGTATTCCTACCTCATAAACTATTGCTGCTGCTTCTCTATGGAACCATGTCCTGTTGAAGCAAGTAATTAGCTACTAGCTGTTGATAAGAGTGGACTAAACACAAATTATCTTAGCATTGTAAATTTTCCAATAGTATCATTAAAACACGTACCAATAGATTCGTTTCGGCGTTCATTAATTTCGTGTTATATTAACCCAGGAAACATCATTACAGGATGTTTGATATGTTACATTGCATATCTTAGTATTGAATATGGTACCATAATGATACCATTAAAACGCGTGAAATTGAACCATTGAACCATTTATTAAGTACCGAAAGGTGCTTTATGCTTTGAGTGTGGGGAAAACTGTCTGTCTGTCTGTCTGTTTGTCTGTATATCTGTCTGTCTGTCCGTCAGTCCGTCTGTCTGTAACTCAAACTCCTCCGAGGCTATGAAAGATTTTCAAAATCTGTTTTCGTCAGTCGATGAATGTGGTCTATGGCACGAACAAGTTACAAATATTATCTAAATCGGTTCATTCGCACGTGCACAAATGGTACCTCTATTTTCCCGCCTAGCAAGTTTTAAATGGAAGATATATTCAGTAATATATCAAACAAATCGTAATGACGAGATATATGTGGTTATTCATTATTATTTTCGTCAGTCGATAAACATGGTACATGGCACGAATAAATCACATATATTATCTAAATCTGTTCAATAGCACGTGCACAAATGGTACATTTACTACCCCACCTAGAAATTTTCAATGCAGAGATGTTTTAAGTAATATATGAAAAAAAATCGTAATGACGAGATAGAAGCGGATATAAATTACTATTCTCGCCAGTTAATAAATAAGGTTCCGGGAATGAACAATTTGGAAAATGGTTGAAATACGTGCTTTAATAGTACCCTTATGACATTAGAACTTTCAATGATAAAATATGGCATGTAATATATCAAACGACATGGAAAGATGTGCCATGAAAGAATTTAATGTAAAATTAATGATAGTTAAAATTGGTTCCAAGGAACCAGGTTTAGTTGAACCATTATGGTTCATTGGAACTTTCAATGCGAAAATGTGGGATGTAATATATCAAGTGATTTAGAATGACGAGTCATGAATGAATATAATGTAAAATTAATGATAGTAGAAATTGGTTACAAGGAACCTGGTTTAGTGGAACCATTATGGCTCTTTGGAACTTTCAATGCTAAAATATTGCATGTAATATAATAAACGACTTGGAATGATTCGTCATGAATGAATATAACGTAAGATTAATGATAATCTAAACTGGTTCAAAGGTACGTGGTTAATGGATCATTATGGTCAATTAGAAACTTGCAATATTAACTTAGGGAGGTTTAATGTATGGTTTCGCGAATTGTTTAGTTTAACCTTTCGGTACTTGGTTATGTCATTCCTTAATGGTTTATTTTACATTCATTAATTTTAGGTTAGTTTAATTCATGACATGTCATTTCAATATGTTTTATGTATTACAGGCTATATCTTAGCACTGAAAGTTTCCAAAGGAATATGATTATACCATTAATCCACGTACCTTTGAACCAAATTTGATGAACAATAATTTTACGTTATATTCATTCATGACACGCCATTCCAAATTGTTTGATATTTTACATGCCATATCTTAGCATTGAAAGTATCAAACAAACCATAATGATTCAACCTAACCATATATCTTTGTAGCAATTTCGACTACCATTAATTTTACGATTTATTCCTTAATAACATGTCATTCCAAGTTGTTTGATAAATTACATGCCGTATTTTAGCCATGAAAGTTTACAATGAACCATAATAGTTCAACTAAACCCGGTGCTTTTGAACCAATTTCGATCATCGTCAATTTTACGTTATATTTATTCATGACACGTTATTCCAAGTTGTTTAATGCATTACATGCCATATCTTAGCATTGATTGTTTCCAAATCACCATAATGGTACCCCTAAAAAACACATACCATTGAACCAGTATTGACTGATATTGACCATCAAGGAAGACCATCACGTGTTTTCACTTAATTCACAGGTCTTTTCTCTGCTTTAGCTATGGAATGCCAAGAGAGAACAGCATTGATCAGTGCACAGGCCATTTATACATGGAATTTTATTGTGGCCCCCTCTTTATGTGTGACCTTATGAACTGGAAGTATTTCACCGAATTTTTTATCCAACGAACTCATTCTTTCGTTTTTCCTAAGTTGTCGAATGGCGAAAACGGAAATCGAAATTCAGAAACGTTCGAGTGCTAGAGTACCCACAAATAGACAGACGAATGGACGCACATTATGAAATTATATACACCTATCGATTCTAATAATGAATGACATGAAAATTATGCTAATACTTACGTTCCTGTCATTATTTTTTTTTAAAAAAAGCTCCTAATAATAATAATGCTTCTTAGTGAATCGTAGTGAAATAATTTGGGATCTGATTAGTGCCTGGCCAAGAACACATCATATCAAAGCATCATACAAAATCAATCAGCAATAGCAACGTAACCACTATTCCACAATACATAATTTTTAATGCCTCAGATGTACATTTCGAGGTCTGTGACCTCTTCTTCAGTGAGTGATTAACAATCGACAGTCCAAATCGACAATCGAACAGTGAAGTGAAAAGAATATGTGCCGGGCTTCCATAAAAATCGGCCAAAGAGTTAGAGGAGAAGCCTGATGATCCTCTTGAGATCCAGAGTTTATTGTCCGTACCTAATAGAACGATGATTAGGATGGTAGATTGACCTAGTTAGGAAATCCAGTAGTCGGGGAAGACGCCGTTGTTGATATCGTCGAAGTTGATATCTAGGATATGTCGGGGTCTACGAAACCTTAAGGGATCCTTAATAGCTTGAGAGTGATATAATATCAGGTTGTTGCAAAAGTTTCTTCCGGTTCTAGAACCCGTGCCCAAGAAGGGCCCATTTTCCGAGAGGGTGTTCATATGTTTTCAAACAAATTATTGCATTCGATTCCTGAATATCTTTGCTATCTTACATCTAAGAATCAACTTTCTGACTATAAATCTGTGAATGCCATCAACGGTCTGAAATGGACCTTTCACGTGAGCATATTCGAGCAATAATCTTCTACGAGTATTCTGGAAAGATCAGTGCTGCGCAATGTCACTGAAACATTTGCCAACGTTAAGGGATGATACTGTTAGTTTACGTACAATAGAAGAATGGTATCGCCGGTTCTGACGCGGAGATAGCACTCTTCAAGTGCACCTCTCTGGTCGCTCAATCATGATTTCAGATGGTGATCTACGCCAAGCAATTGATGAAGATCACTATGTAACAACGAGGGAACTCGCAGAACAGTTCAAGGTTCACTTTTCAACCACTGGCATCTGCATGAGCTGAGTCTGTCATTCAAGTTCAATCGTTGTTGTTTTGGAATAAAAATCCGGAGAAAAACTTTTACAACACCTGATATATTGGCTACCAAGGAATAATCATGTTTCTCGATTTTGAGATGCAACTTCTTAAGGAGCATCTGGAAGTAACTACGAATGTATGGAGTTGTTGTTTGTAATTATTTTGTCGAGTTGAGCAATGATCCTGAGAGTTATATTTTGGAAGGTCTGCGGTTCCTTCCATCTCGACTTGCACATAGAAGCCCAGGCAAGCGTTCCGTGAACCAAGATGGAGCGGATCACAACCTTATACAATTAGAGCTTATTATCTAATCCAAGCGCATTTTTTGTTCTCAGAAGCGCAATCAGACTGAAATTCGGCCTTTTTACCTTGTTGAGAGTGTATTGAACGTGGCCATTCCAGTCTAATCTAGAATCAATCTTAACGCCAAGCTTCACCCAGTCAAATCTTCTACCACATAGGGTGAGGGGCCTAGGAGGATAGATGCATATTCGAGTAATGAACATGGCTTAGATTTTGCCAGTGCTGAGCTTGAGTCGCCATTTGTCAAATCATTCTACACACAGGTGCAAGGCCTTTTGTAAGAGAATGCATTACCTGGCTGCGATACTCGTGCATGCTTTGATGGCCGTATCGTCAGCGAACAAGTGCAGATTACATTTATTAAATTCCGGAAGATCATGGATGAAAAAGTTGAACAACGCCAGCGTTAACGTCACATGGGTCAGACCGAGGCCAACGAGAGTCAGCCCAGGGCACTCAAAAGTCACTTCATCATCGGGGTCCGGGCAACAATCCATTCTTCATTATTTCCAACAAACGAAAAATTACTGATTTTTAAAATCCAAGATGGAGACAATGAAGGATGAATTGTTGGCCGAACCCCGATGATCATGTGACTTTTGAGTGCCCTAGCCTGTCTCTCGTTGGCCTCGGGTCAGACACGGAGTTTTCAACCTTAACACGAGAGTATCTGTTTGACAAAAAGGAGCAAACCAGAGCAATCAGCGCGTCAGGAAAACCACAATTGATCATTTTAAAGATGATACTGGCATGCCAGACTTGGTCGAAAGTTTTATGCACATCAAGAAAGACTATTCCGCCGTATATCGAGTAGTTGCGAGGACTGTTCAAATCTGCAACAAGCCTCTATAGCTGGAGTTGGCAGGCGAAAGTCGAATTGCTCATCTATCTTCTTTACATATAATAAATCTGCTGTGTGTCTGTTTGTTTGTACGCGCATCACACAAAAACTAATGGACGGATTTTGATGAAACTTAGTATGATTATAGCTTATAGTTTGGAACAAACAAACTGTAGGGTACTTTTGATCTGGTTCAATCACGAAGTTCTCGAGGAATTATATGTTTCTTCTAGCTGATCATTTTAGTGTTGCATTACCTCAGGTGACTCCGAAGAATGGGATATAAAAAGATGGGAAAGCGCGTGAGTGTTGTCGTCGTAATAAGCTCTGATTTTCTTAAGCTTTTGTATACTTTATTACTATGGTTTTAGCACTTATTGCATAACTAAAAAAATTATAGGATTAAATTTTTTTTTATTTTGACTGGTTATTTACATATCGGGTGATTATAATTAAAGTTCCTCATTTCTGCGTGGGCTGCAGATCGCGTTATTGCACGGGTTCTTCTTTCTTTTTTTTCTTTCATTCTTTCTTCTTTCCTTCTTTCAGTTGTTTTCTTAGTTTTTTGTTTTCATTTTGGTTTAAAGCTAGGAGGATATTTATAAATTATAAAAAAACAGCATCAGTATGTGTTTCAATGATATTTATTAAAACCAGATAAAGGGAATGCAACAGTAATCATACAAAGAGATTTCTATTTCCAAAAAAAATGACGAATTTATCATTGCAAATCAATCTTCTAACTTCTTCTTCTTCCTCGTCTTCTATTCTATTCCATCTATCTTTTATCTTCTATAATCTGTTGTCTGTCTGTTTGTTTGTACACACTTCACACAAAAGACACTTGACGGATTTTGATGAAACTTAGTATGGTTCATAATTCCGTTCAATCACGAAGTTCCCGGGGAATTATATTTTTCGTTTGTCTTCTCTCTTTTTCTTTCTTTCTTTCTTTCTTTCTTTCTTCTTTAGTTTTTTAATTTTTTGTTTTGATTACGGTCCAAGGTATGGAGGATCTTTATAAATTATAAAAAACGGCATTAGTATGTGTTTTAACGATCTTCGTTAAAAGCAGATAAAGGAAATCCAACAGTAATTATACAAAAATCTCTATTTTCCAAAAGATTGGTGAATTTAACATTGAAAATCTTTATATACGAGGCATGTTTTTTAAGTAAGTACCGTTTTGGAATTAAAAAAAGACGTGCAAAGATACCGCAATAATTTTATTTTTACATGAAAGCCTGTACCTTAATCTACTTTTCTACATAATTTCCGTGAATATTGAGGCACTTGTCATAACGTGGCAGCAGTTTTTGAATACCCTCCTCATAAAATTCTGCCGCCTGACTTGTTAACCACTGTATCACAAATGTTTTGACTTCGTTATCGTCTTGAAGACGCTGACCACCCAGGTGTTTCTTCAAGTGCATGAACAAATGGTAGTCGCTGGGCGCCAGATCAGGGCTGTATGGAGGATGATCTAGAGTTTCCCATTTAAAAGATTTGATGAGATCTTTGGTCCGATTAGCCACATGTGGACGGGCATTGTCATGCAGCAAAACGATACCCTTACTCAACTTGCCACTTCTTTTGTTCTGGATTGCACGACGCAGATTGTTCAATGTCTCACAATAAGACGCTGCATTGATTGTCTCATTACGAGGCAGAAACTCCACTAGCAATACTCCTTTTCTGTCCCAAAAAAACTGTGCACATGATTTTCCGGGCAGAAATTGTTTGCTTAAACTTCACTTTTTTGGGTGATGATGAATGTCGCCATTCCATGGATTGTTGTTTCGATTCTGGTGTGACGTAGGCCACCCATGTTTCGTCACCAGTAACAATTTGGTCTAAACAATCTTCACCTTCATTGTGGTACCGCTCAAGGAAAGTCAATGCACTGCCTAAACGTTGGGTTTTGTGCAAATCCGACAACATTTTTGGAACCCAACGTGAACACAATTTCCGGTAATTCAAGTTCTCGGTCACAATGCGATACAAAACACTACGAGAATATTGAGGAAAGCAGTCGCACAATGATGAAATTGTAAAGCGTCTGTTTTCTCTCAACTTTTCGTCCACTTTCTGCACCAAATCTTCATTAACGACCGAAGAACGCCCACTCCGTTCTTCATCATGCACATTTGTGCGGCCATCTTTAAATGCTCTCACCCATTTCCTTACCATTCCATCACTCATAATGTTTTGTCCGTACACTTCACAGTTCTCACGATGAATATCGATTTGTTTTACGCCTTTAGCACTAAGAAATCGTATAACAGCCCGTACTTCACAATCGGCGGGACTCACGATTGTCGGAGGCATCTTAAACACTCAGTAAACAACGTATACAATGAAGAATCAGACTGTAATGGCGTCAGTGCGTAGACAAGAGATGTAGTTAACCAGCGCGCATGCGCGGAACGCCGACCGTAGCGCTGCGGCGGCGGAATCGCAAAACGGTACTTACTTAAAAAACATGCCTCGTATAAAAATTCAGGCTCAGGGTGCGTCTGTAAATGTTCTAAAAACTTTTGAACCACTTATCCGATTGAGCTCATATTTGCAACATATATTCCTTAGGTCCAGAGTAAGGTTTACATGTCTCTAAAGTAGGGGGTGAAGGGGTAAAAATCATATATCTTGGTTTATGTTTGTTTGTTTACTCAAGAGATGGCGGCAGAGTTTGTTTATCTTTTCCTTGAAACCGAAACTGGACTAACTGCGCAGAAGCAGGACAGCAAAAAAACTTTCGTTTTCCTCCGGATGTGTAGTAGTGTTTGCACATTTCAAGGGAGGAAACGCAAGTTTTTTGCTGTCCTGCTTCTGCGCAGTTACTCCAGTTTCGGTTTCATTGGAAAGGTCTATATAAAAACTCAGGATGCGTCTGTAAATGTTTTTAAAACTTTTCAACCACTTTTATTTTTGAGCTCATACTTGCACGAGATATTCGTTAGGTTCAAGGTAAGGTTTACATGTGCCGAGTGTCAGGTTGGCCCAAAAGAGAAAGGGTAAAAATAATATTTTGCCTGATCTGTCTGTCGGACAGAGCCTACGATATGCGCGGACCAACAATGTATGTCATGTCCTACAATGCAGAGTAAAGTTTCTGCAACAATAGGCCATAAAAAATACTTTGGCTATGGTCATGGATGAAGAAATACAGGATGGGAAACTCCATTGTTTAAAGCGTGATTTTTTTTTTTCACTGGCGCTCTATGGCCATTTGCGTGGGCATTACTCTCTGTCTAGCAGACGACTTTACTTTTCCTTATTGGCCTCGATGGCTCAGTGGTTGCGTCATCTCCTCTGATCAACACCTCCTAGATAGAAGGCCTGATAACGGAAACATCATACATTGTTACATCATCATTAGTCGACCAAATTTAGGGCTTATTATTGGTAGAAATAGGATTAACAATGGTCGACTAATGACGATGTAACAGTGTATGACGTTTCCGGTATCAGGCCTTCTGTCTAGGTGGTGTTGCTCTGATGCCCGTAGATGTGGCTTCGATCCCGGCCGAGGATGACTAGGATTTTTTCAGGGAGAAAGTACTATTATATAAAAGAAAGAGCGAAAAATGTGTACACTCACTCATTCATTCATTCATTCATTCATTCATTACGAAATCTCCAGAACTATGAAGCCTACAAACTTGAAATTTGCCAAGTATATTTCTCTCGGCTTCTAGGTGAGGGTGATAGAGGGATAAAATCTAAGCAACATTTACCTCTTCCATTTATTTCTCTGGGGCATTGATTTCGAGATAAAAAATGTTGAAATCCTACCTGCAGGAAACAGCTGTTTGAAATCTGTGGATACACTTAAAGATATTGGTATATGAGACACCAGTGGGATCCGATGAAGAGATGGTAGCCGGAATCGCCATAGCTGCGGACCAGATTCGCGAAGAACCAGGAACTTTTTAAATTTTTATGTCAGCCCATGCGGCGACGATGTGAAGCATGCATTCATGCCAGAGGGAGTGAATTAGAACACTTATTATTGATGAAAATAGGAAAGAAAATTCCACAGCCTCGGTTCGAATCAGGAACCTTCTGCTCACCGTGCAGACGCGCCAACCAATTGCGCCACTGCGGACATGGAAGCATTAACGCTATCTATATGTCCTTAGGGCTGGTTGGAGCGATACCCAGTTCGTAGGCTGGGACTATCTTTCCTACTGAGTATAATCGTTCCTGGTTCGAGCCCAGGCTGAAGAATTTTCTTTCCTATTTTCATCAATAATTTCAACATCTGAAGTTTGGCGTGAAAAAAAAATAAAAAAGAAAATGAGAAAAAAATCCTCTTAAGACCTTTCATTTATTAATATAGAACACTTATTGTAAAACATTTGCATGTTTCATAAAAAACAAGTCACGTTATTGTACTATACGAAATGTGTTTTTTGTTCTTTTTATTACATGATTGACCATGATTTTGACGTGGTACAGAAGTACGGCTTGAGTGGCATATTACGTCTACGCGACGCCCAACATTTTTTATCTCAAAAACAATACCCAGAGAAAAAAATGAAAGAGGGAAATGTTGCTTAGATTTGATCCCTCTGTCACCCCCCCCCCCATGTTTTTACACTATCCTGTATACACAAATATGAAAGACTATATTTTTCTCCGAGCGACGCCGGGTAATTCAGCTAGTCCTTATATATAAAAATTCAGGCTCAGGGTGCATCTGTAAATGTTCTAAAAACTTTTGAACCACTTATCCGATTGAGCTAATATTTGCAACATATATTCCTTAGGTCCAGAGTAAGGTCTACATGTCCCTAAAGTAGGGGGGGGGGCAGGGGTAAAAATCATATATCTTGGTTAATGTTTGTTTGTTTACTGAAGAGATGGCGCCAGAAATTGTTTATCTTTTCCTTGAAACCGAAACTGGACTAACGAAAAAAACTTCCGTTTTCCTCCGGATGAGTAGTATTGTTTGAACATGAGGAAACGCAAGTTTTTTGCTGTCCTGCTTCTGCGCAGTTACTCCAGTTGCGGTTTCAATGAAAAGGCCTATATAAAAATTCAGAGTGCGCCTGTAAATGTTCTCAAAACTTTTGAACCACTTATCCTTTTGAGCTCATACTTGCACCAGATGTTCGTTAGGTTCAGGATAAAGTTTACATGTGCCGAGTGTTAGGTTGGCCCAAAGGGGAAAGGGTAAAAATAATATTTTGCTTAATCTATCTGTCTGACATGAGCCTACGATATGCGCGGACCAACAATGGGCGAGGTTAAAAATGCTTGTTCGAGTTGAGCTAGTGAAGAAAGCCATTGTTGCTAAGACAGTCAACAATACGTTAACAATCGAGCAATAATCATTGCTTCACCAACCCAACTCGGTATTTGCATTTTTGACCGCGGCCAATGTATGTCATATCCTATAATGCAGAGCAAAGTTTCTGCAAAAATAGGCCATAAAAAATTACTTTGGCTGTGGTCATGGATGAAAAAAATACAGGATGGGAAACTATATTGTTTAAAGCGTGATTTTTTTTTTCACTGGCGCTCTCTGGCCATTTGCGTGGGTATTACTCTCTCTAGCAGACAACTTTACTTTTCTTTATCGGCCTCGATGGCTCAGTGGTTGCGTGATCTCCTCTTATCAACACCTCCTAGAAACGTCATACTTAGTTGCATCATCAAAGTTATCGATGTTTGGTCCGAACTTTCCTACTGCGTGTAATCTTTCTGCGTATTGGAACTTTCGGAGTTTTGAACCCAATTTTATCAATGAAGACAAAGAGATTAAGAGTGGGTTTTAAAGACATTCCTATTCAACTTTTTGAAGGTCTTTAAGAATCCAAAATCAAATTTCATATATTCAAAATTTTTAGTGCACAAGCAAAGTCTTGGAGGCAGCAGTCCTATGGAGGCAGAGTCTGTGAGTATTTATTGAAAAATATTGTATTTTTGAAATTCTGACTTCGGATTCGTAAACACATGAAAAATTAGAATACGAATGCTTTTAAGACACACTCCCTCTCTCTATGACTTCATCGATAAAATTGGGTTCAAAACTTTAAAAGTTCTTCACTTTCAGGGCCTCTATCTCCTAAACGGTTAGATCAATGGAAAAAAGACCAAGAATTAAACATTTCTTGAAAACTGTGTACAATCTGAATATAAGTTTAAAAATAGTGGTTACTATTAAGATTTCATAGTACCCCTCACCAACTACGTAATGAATTTCCCCCACAAAATAACTCACTATTGATTATGGACATTTATTCGTACAATGCTTAATTTCCGAGATATCTGCTATGTTACCATAGTTTTTGACATCCTGTATATCAAACATCTTGGAATGACGCGTAATGAATGAATATAAATTAAAATTATTGATGGTCTAAAATTGGTTCAAACACCTGGGATTTAGTGGAACCATTGTGGTTCACTGAAACTTTCTATGTTAATATGTGGCTTTTAATATATCAAAACACTTCGAATGAGGCGTCATGAATTTATATATCGTAATGGTAATCCAAATTGCTTCAATGCTATGTGGTTTAATGGTATCATTATGGTTCATTGTAAAGGAATACAACGAAAAATTAATGATAGTTGAAATTGTTTTAAAGTCGCCTGGTTTAGTGGAACCGTAATGGTTCATTGGAATTATCAATGTTAAGAAATGGCATGTAATATATCAAACAACTTGGAATGATGTGTCAGAATTATTATAACGTAAAGTATGATATTCCAAATTGGTTCAATAGTACGTGGTTTAATGGTATCATTATGGTCCATTGAAACTTTTAATGCTAAGATATGACATGTTATATATGAAACAACATGGAATGATGTGTCATAAAGGAATATAACGTAAAATTAATTATAGTTGAAATTGTTTTAATGGCACCTGGTTTAGTGGAACCATTATGGTTAATTGGAGCATTCAATGCTAAAATATTGCATGTAATATATCAAACACCTTGGAATGATGTGTTATAAATTAATATAACGCAAAATTCTTTATAGTTAAAATTGGTTTAAAGGCACCTGGTGCATGTAATACAGAGTGGGGCAATGTAACTTCTTTTTTTGAAATGTGCGCAATTCCGGCTGTAGCGGCTGCAGAACAGGGGTGGTCTCATTCCCCAGGCGTAGTTCTAAAGTTTTGTTCTCTTCCAGTTCAGTCACCATGATGCGTCGAAACAGTGAAGTGCGAGCGTTTGCTGTCGAGGCCTGTTTTTCGAACGGTTCATCTGTGATGGCAACCCAGCGCGCCTTTTGATGGTGGTTCAGTACACCCCGTTGGGCCGTGTTCCGGACCGAAAATCAGTTGTTGCATGGGTCACTACGTTTAGACAAACATCGAGTACAACAAGCCGAAGATCTGGATTCCCTCGGCCAATCAGATCACGTGTGAACATTGAGGCAGGGAGAGCTTCAATCTTGCGATCCCCAAGGCATTCTGCGTGCAAACGTGCGTTTACCCTTAGACTTTCCGATCCTTCAATGAGGCTAATTCTTCACGATGACCTTCATTGCAATCGTTACAAGCTGGCGATTGAACAGGAACTCTCCGAATGCGACTTCAATTTCTGGGGGAAATCATATGAGGTACTTCTCAAAAACCTTCCTGAGGACACAATTGTTTTTTTCAGTGATGAAACCCATTTTAACTTAACTGGATGAGCCAACAAATAGAACATGCACTACTGGACCGACAACAACCCCCGAGAATTGCATCAAAAGTCACAGTGATGGAACACTTGCCGGAGTACCTCATCTCATTAAGGGGCAATTTGGAATGGCCAATCCGCTCCCCCTATTTGACCCCTTGCGGTTTTTATGTTTGGTTTTTTTTTTGAAATGCCGCGGTCCATTAAAAACTTTCAATGTTAACATAGGGCAGTTGAAAAGTATGGTTTCGCGAATGGTTTAGTTTAGCCTTTCGTTACTTGGTTATGTCATTTCTTAATGGTTTATTAATCCTAAACGTTTTTCATGTGCTCATTTTGGCTGTGTATTAACTTTCAGATGAATCAAAATTTCTTCGAATTTGAGCTCGATCAACGAAAAAAGCTTTAAATGTAAATATAAAAATTTCATGTTGAAAATTCAAAAAGATTTCTTTTAAAAAGCTCCCAATGCATAGCGTCTGCAAATACGGCCCTTTAGTAAAACCTAAAACATGTATTTTTTCTATATAAATTCTGAGCTTTTTAAATGTGTTCTTTTTCTGATTATTCACATACAGAAATTGCAATATTTCATAAAAAACAGCCCGAGCAATGCCGGGTAAAAAGCTAGTAACTTTATAAAATTAAATAATGAAAATTTGAAAATGTTGAAAAATTACTCCCATATTTCAAAATGAAATCAAAAACACACTAACAACCTGCATATCAAACATAATTAAAAACATTATGACATTGTTAATTTTACTTAGCAACAATGTCTAACAATTGAAATCGGAAATTTAGTTAGACACACAGTTTTTCTTTCGTTGGATGGAGTATAATGTGAGAGTATTATTGTTGGTTGTTGTTGGTTTTTATATTGGTGTAGAAGGTGTTATTGTTACCAGATTATTTTAGAAATTTAAACGTGTTTTGGTGTTCTGATCAGTGTTGCCAGATTTAGCAACTTTTTTAAAGCCTTTGTTCTTTGTTGGGCATTGTTAAACAACGCACAAAACAATGAAAACAAGGACAAGCGCTTAAAAAAAGTTACTAAATCTGTCAACGCAAGTTCTGATTGAATTTGGTCATTTAAGAAATCGGTTTTATCTGTAAGTGTTGCTTTGTGTATATATAGGTTTTTGAATATTTTTATTTTGTTCAGATTGCTTATGATACTTTGGGAGATAGTGTGTCTTCTAATTTTCCAAAATTGTGTTTTTATGTAGGCTGTGTTCTGCATAAAAATATATGGTCTTCATTCATATTCATGGTGCATAAAAATTAATATGCTGAGAAATGATTATTTTGTAAAACATACTTGGGAGACGAAAGATAAGTAATAGAACGCAATAAGTTCAATTTTCGAATTTTTGTCTGTTTATCTGCTTATCTGTTTGTACGTACTTTCTTAATAGATCGCGATATGAGTAATTTAAATTGCGCTTCAGTTTACCTACTTCGGCAAGTTTTCATTTGTTACGTGCTCTATTTAAATCTAATAATGTACGAATTTCTTCACATGAAAGATAAAATCAATGACGTATATTGAAGATAGAATACAAAACCGTCATGGCCGAAATGAGCGAAAATCACTGGACTCTAAAAAACTGGAAGGCCGATAGCTACCACACGCTAGCATACTGCCGTGAAGCCGGGCAGCGCCATATTGCTGATCCTATCCCTGCACAGGTTATCATAGGAATCTTTGCTAAATGGGACAGTTAAAAATTCGTTTTGGCGGTAAATTTAATAGATACAAACGATTTTTACAAAGTGCTTTTAGACTTTTAATATTAGATATATGCATTAAAATATACAAGGTGTTTTTGAATTGAGTACAGATTTTTTGGGAGATGATAGAGGAGGTCCTTAGAAGTATTTTTTGTCATATGAACATGGGGTCCCCGCA
>JAHWFO010100991.1:488417-504670 GCA_023313115.1 Rhysida immarginata | reverse complement strand
GACAAAAAATACTTCTAAGGACCTCTTCTATCATCTCCCAAAAAATCGGTACTCAATTCAAAAAACCCGGTATAAACTGAACAATAAACATTCTATATAGTTTCAGTCTTACTTAAACGGTTACTTTATCTTTCATGATTTAGCTATATATAATTCGGTATCACAAAACCTTCTATATGCTATTATTTAACAATGGAAAGTCTTCCCACTTCTCTTTTTCTTTTGGCAGTAAAGTGCACTGCAAGCGGGTATGATTCTAAATCTTAAGAAATCCAAGATAAGTTATTTGGTTATATTTATAAATTATTTAATGTTGTGTAAAAATCTTTTTTACAACACTCGGCTAAAAGGAGCGAACTAAATCGATCCTTTAGCGTCACACAAAACCATTAAAATCATAAAAAACCCACTTGTTTTAAGGTTCAAAGCCTAAAAATTTCAAAACAAATTAAAATTATAGTTTTAAGATACTTACTTGTTCAATTAAAAATGTTATTTCCTCTAAAATTGCTTTGAAACAGACGCATCACATTTCTGCATGCTCTAACAAGGGACCAGCAGAATGGCGCCAGCCCCTACTATCTGGCTTCATATTGCCGTATAGTGGTTGTTGTATAGAGTGCAGTGGTGAAAATGATACAAAGCATATGGTTAAACATGAAGGTAGCTGATTAATAATTCTTTTATAAAAAATTTTTTGATCATGGTTTCAATCTCAATTTCGTTTAGATCATTTTTCGATTATTTTTATTTATGCTTGTGAAAAGTGATTCCTGATCTTCTTTCGTGTCTATTTCTACAGTTATTTGCGGAACAATTTTGAGGAATGGTTTTGAATTTATATTGGGTGATTAGCCATAGCAAGAACTACCAAGACTTTCAAAATAAATAAGATAGGCATTAGCATTCCATTAATTTGTTCAAAATTTTCCCAAATAACATTTAAATCACAGTTCATATGTCCATCAACAAACTTTTCCCTTTTGGATGTCGAATCAAAAAAAAATTTTTGTTGATACAAGAAGGGGAGGGGGGTCAATACCGACGGCTCCCCTATGATGAAGTCAGTTTAACTGCCCAGAGTAGGTGGTCTTATAATAAAACGCAAATGAATACGAAAACGATATTGGTTGATCCCTCTAAGTGGCGGCAGGGGGAAGAACTCAACTATTTATTTCTGTTTCAATAATATACATGCTCTTCCTTCACTTCTTCCCGCTAAGGAACAATACAAAACTAAAAAAAACAAGGTTTTCTTTAATCTTAGTTTTTATTTTTAACAAATTCACCCTGCAGGGGATTGTAGTGGCTTGGTAGGCCAACGAGTAAAACAATTAACAATTTAGAGGAAAACAATTTCTTTTGAAGAGGTTCAAAAGGGGTAAGTCAGTTCTATTATTTTTAGTTCAACATTTTAATTGTTACTTTCTTTCACTTTGTTCTAAAAATAATCGTCAAAACACTAATGGGCAAAGTTTTCAGTTTAATTTACCTTTCCAGGACAAGGGTACTGATTTCCAATAATAGACGTGAGGGAAATTATTGTTCAGGTAGATAATCAATTAACGTTATTCCTTTTGTATTACTAAGTCTAAACACTGTATTCTATTTACTGTTTTTATTCTTCTCTTAATTATAGGTGGTCAACTTCAGTGGTCGAAAGTTAGAAGGGCAAAGCCGACAATGCGCGAGCGGGGGAAGGTGGACACTACACACGTAAGGCATTACCAGTCATTCAAGGAGCATGATGGGGAACGGTTAGTGGGGAATCTCCCGTGCGCCGACCGTCTAGAACACAACCTGACCTCGGTTACATTACAGAAAAGATAAGACATCGTCGAAACGGTTCCAGTGTTTCCCAAAATTGACAGTCACTTCTAATTTGGGGTGAATAATGACGTTGAATAATACGACTTCCAAATCTGGCGAAGAATAATACGACCTCTAAATCTGGCGCCGAATACGACCTCAAAATCTGGCGTTGAATAATGAACTCAAACAGTTCGAAATACGTATTCGCTGAATAAATTTTCTTTGTGGACAAGAGGTTTCCTTTCCGTTTATTATGAACAAGAAATTAAGCCTCCCGAGGAAGGTATAGGAAAGTAGAGGAAGCTCTGAGTTCATCTATTTCTTTATTTCTTCATCTGCACTTTTTACCCCCCCCCATTTTTTTAATCAAAAATTGATTTTCTCGAACCTTGTATTTAGAAAATATAAAAGAACCCTATATTCTTTCCTTTCTCATTATTTTGGATCGAATGATATATCACACCCTATATGTTACCATACATTTCTAAAAGACCAAGTGATTGCCACCCCCACAATTCCGACTCTATTGGGACAATTCGGCCCAAACTTTACAGTGATGTTGATCTTTCTTAGAGGAATCTGTATACCGAATTTCACTCCTTTATATGCATAAATACGTGTAGACCTTTTGGTCCCTTCTAACTTCTGCCCCCGAAACTCCGACCCCAGTGGGCCAATCAAAACCAAACTAAACAGTGAAGATGTACATGCCCATAGAAAGCTACATTCCGAATTTCGATCTTCTAACTCAAAAAATGCGGAAATTATGAAGGGGACGGACGGACGGACGGACGGACAGACAGACGGACATTGTGAAAACAATAAGTAGCTTCATTCTTCCGCTACTTAATAATCACGTGCTTAAGGAAAGATAGGAGAGTATTAAAGCTTCCTTCTTGTTGTTTTTAACCAGTTTTCTTTCTTTAATTATAGAGTTCTACACTACTGTTTATAAAAATCGCAACACCCTGATGGAATGTTCTAATCCATATGCAATTTGCAATATTTGCATACAATGGGTCAGAGTATAAATGATTAGATTTTCAGAGTAATTGCTTGAAAGAACACCATGCCTCGACGACGACGAAGGGTACCATAAAAAGAAAATTATTCAAAATCTTTCATTTTTATGGTTATGTAATTCCAAACATGAAATTCTCATTGTTTCAGATTTGCTACGCCAAATTCTATGCCAGCTTCACAGCATAAAAACTGTACAAAATATACAAAGGCAGGAACTAGATACAACAGCTGACAGACTTTGAAAGAGGACGCATAATTGGTCTGCGTGAAGCGGGATGGTCGTATCGTGACATTGCTGCTCGTGTAGGACGTAATGCAACGACAATTATGCGTGCATGGAGGCAGTGGAGCGAAGAGAACAGGGCACACCGAAGACCAGGCTCAGGAAGACCCAGCACGACGAATCCGCGAGATGACAGACACCTCTATCGCATGTGTGTAGCAGATCGTACAGCCACTTCCACAGTGTTAGCACAACAGTGGGGTGCTACAGTAGGCAGGGCAATGTCTGCTAGCACTGTACGACGCCGTTTGATTTCCAGAGGATTGATGTCACGAGTACCATTGTTGCGGATTCCTTTGACTCAAAACCACCGGCGCCTCAGGTTGCAATGGGCCCATCAACACCAACAGTGGCAAGCTGAATGGCAACAACTTGTTTTTTCGGATGAGTCAAGGTTTTACTTGCAGCACCATGACGGCAGGATACGAGTCAGAAGACATCGTGGCGAGCGCGACCTTCCAGAATGCATCCTGCAGCGTCATTTAGGACAAACGGCAGGGGTGATGGTGTGGGGTGCAATCAGTTACCATGGCCGTTCCCGGTGCATCAGGGAAGTTGTGCAACCCGAGGTCATCCCCTTCCTGCAGAACCTTCCAGGCGCTGTATTCCAACAGGACAATGGCCGACCGCATGTGGCCAGAAATGTCCTCGCCTTTTTCCAAGCACATCAGACGCCTTTGTTCCCCTGGCCTGCTCGTTCACCAGACATGTTCCCAATCGAACATGTGTGGGACAGGGTTGCTCATCGATTGGCTCGTCAGACTCCTGCAGCAGCAACTGTGGATGAACTGTATACCCGTGTAGACAGAGCATGGCAGGACAGTCCCCAGGCCCTTATTCAGAGCTTGTTTGGCTCAATGCCACGACGTTTAGAGGCTGTAATTGCATCCCACGGTGGTTTCACCCGATACTAATGTGACAATAAAACGCATTGTATTGACCTGAAAATCTAATGGTTTCTTTTCTGACCCATGATATGCAAATGCTCCAAATTTAATGCAGAATGGGCTATTCCATCAGGGTGTTGCGATTTTTATAAACAGTAGTGTACATTTCAGAGGAGATTAATATGGAGTTTTAATTCTTCTTGTTTTTTTTTTCTTATTATCAATTAATTACTTGTTAATTGTCTTTTTGTTAAGTACGAAAATCGTTTAGTTTTAACGTTTTTGATAAGTTTCACTGTTCTCTTTGATTATGGTTTAATTTTTTAGTCTCTCTGACTGGGTAGATGTATGAAGCAGATACGACTTTTAAAGGCCCCCTAAAGGTGAATAAAGAAATTATATTACTTTAACGTTTTAGCTAGTCACATCAAATCTTGCATCTAGAAGGGATGGAGGACTCTCCTTCACGTAGTTCTATATGGAAGGGGTAATGAAATACATAGTCCATCCAGGGTTAGGCCTCTTCGAGCGATCTGGCGGTCCTTGGTGGCACTGGGCGGTAAGATGAAGCAAACTGAATCACGGGTCACGTAGCTAGCTGACCAACACCCTGTGGCAACACGACGTTCGAAGATGTACACAAAACAGGCTATCCACTGCTGCGGACGAGACGGGAAGGCTTTTCAAAGAAAAATTCGCTTCTTTAGACGTGAGTGTACCTGTTTTTCATTACACAACTGAGGGCTTTTGTAACACAGTTCATTCTTTGCTTAGAAACATACGTTGGGTTCAAATACTTAATGTGGCAGAGGAGGCATAACATGAGATTTTGTTCGCTTTCACGTTCCTCAACACCAAAGATTGAAATTTCAAAGATTGAAAGTCACAATAAAGGCAAATGTTCAAATTTACGACGTACGGGACGTTTAACGCTCATATAAGGCGGTGGAACGCAGCTTTTGAAGACTATTTCGGTTGAATTCTAGGATTAATGAAATCAGAATGCTTTGTCTTCGCTACGAACTTCCACACAGTAGAAGCTCGCAGACCTGGCTACTAGCTCTAGTAGGCCATCAGCTCTTCTCCTAACTGTCCTCTTTTCATTCCATTCTAATATTCTACTCAGTCTCCCATTGCAAACGGCGATCGTTGTGTTTAACTTTATTAACAACCCCTTGTTAACATTGTTGACACGGAGAAGTAAAAATGAAGCGGGGTAAAAGAGATTAATTATTGAAGACAACAATAATGAATCAGTAAGAAAATAAAGAAACATTCAAACATAACAAAAGTAGGGGGGGGGGGCGTGTGAACTGCTACACTCCCCTCCTCGAAATAAAAATATTTCTCAAGATAATTTTATTTTTACTTGTTCTCTTTTGTTCTTCCATAACAACATTCACCAAAGAGGAGGATAGGATAAAGGCTCTGAGGAGTTCAACAATACCCAAGGGAGGTGGATCAGCGAAGCTCTGCCTTTGCTATCACAGGATTAAGATCGCCTGTAGTAGCAAGATGGTTACGTCTATCATACTTGTTTGGCATCAACTCAACAACGTTAAGAGATTTGAATGAGAATATCCTATAGGGGCATTGAATTAGGGGGTCCAATTTATGTGCTGAGGGAATTTTGCCCGGGAATCTCCGGACTCTTAGCCAGACAAAATCTTTTGGTTTGAATTCACTTTTCACCAGGCATTTTCGTTTATATTTTGAAGGCCTCTTCTGACGTCGGCATCGGTTGGCGTTGACTTGATGAAAGATTTGCTTTGACGTCATCCCCTTCGAACCGTGCAGGCTCTCATCTGGTGAAGAATTGTTTTCACTATTCGGGAGGTGATGGAGGGCTTCAATACATGATTCGACCACGGTATCCCACTCCTCTGGATGGTGATGTAAGACAACCAGACGTAACTTCTCTAATAAGTATCGTATATATCGCTCCGCTGGATATGTACGAGGTACATACGGGACAGAGTATATGAGATTCATGGTATTGTCGTGGGCGAACTTCATGTAAACTTGGGCTTTTAAGTAGCTCGCATTATCCGACACGATTTCTTCTGATCTTCGCGATGGTTTGGCAGAGAGCATCGATTATGGCTTCTTGATTACAGCAACAGGCGGGGAAGGCCTCAACCCAACCGCTAATTACGTCGATCACCACTATTACATAATTTTTCTTGTTCGCGGTACAGATCAACGGCCCTAACACATCGATCGTTCAAAGTTGTAGCGGAGCAGCGATAATTCGCCATATTTGGTCAGTGTCCGGTCGTTAGTTGAATTGTTTGCATAAGTGGCATTTGCTGCATCTTTTGGTTACCAGGTATATGTCGCGGCGCATATTAGGCGAGTAAAAATGCTCTCAAAGTATCGCATACAGAGGCTTTGCCGCCGCGATGTATTATTTCGGGTTTGCGATGCCAATTGTCCACGAGCGTCCGTCGTTTTTCGGCGGCGACTTCTCTCCGAAGACAATTTCGGTCGAGGGACAGTTCTTGGGAATCACATTGACGGTATGAATTCTCCAAAAGGACGTTCAGGTGTAAATGTTTTTTTGCCCGTCAGATATTCTGGGCTGTACTCGGCAGACTAAGCACTTCAAGCGAGAGAGCACGTCGGGGATGTTGTTTAGTTCTCCTTTTTGATGGACGAATCCCTGCAGCCGCAGATTCCATTGCGCAACCTTGCCGTGGTGGTCTTTGAAGTTGGTCATCCACTTAGAGACTGCGCATCGCAATAGATGGTAAATATCATCCCATCGAGATAGATCCGGAATGTCTCCACGGCGTGCAGGAGTGCCAAGCACTCCCACTCAATTGCACTATAGGCGGCTTTGGTGTCTGTCAGCGATAGAGCTGGCGTAGGCTATGATGTGGCGTTGTCCATCATATACTTGTGCCAGCATCAGGGTTGCCAGATTTGGTAACTATTTAAAGCGCTTGTCCTTGTTTTCATTGTTTCGTGCATTGTTTAATTTTTATTAATAATGTCCAACAGTGGACAAGGGCTTAAAAAACATTACCTAATCTAGCAACACTGGCCAGCATGCAACCCACGGTCCGTTTAGAGGTGTTGGTGTGTACTCGAACCGTGGTGAGAAGTCCGATTGGACAAGGATGGGAGGGGTGGTCAAATAACGCTTGATGGAATTAAACGCTTCTCCACATCCATCGTCCAATACTCATTGCATGTCTTTGTGGGTAAGGTGACGTAGGAGCCAGTTTACCATGCTAAGGGATAGTATAAAAGCACACTAATATTGGACCACGCTGATAACTCTCCAGACTTCCTCGACCTTGTCAGACGAGGGTAGTCCAAGATGGGTCGGATGTTATGGTCGCTGAGATGGAGCCCCTGCTTATCCACTCGATACCCGAGAAACTCGACCTCACGTTGGAAAAAGGCTGACATTCTGAAGTTGACTTTTCAGTTGTACCTGAATAGACGTTAAAAGACCTTAGTGAAAGTGCTGTAATGGGTCTCTCAATACCTGCTTGCTACTATGATGTCATCAACATAGTGGAAGCAATTGGGCTCGACGGTGAGGTCGAGCACCTGGTCCGTTAGGGATTGGAAGGCCTTGTCTGCATTCATAATCCCGAAGGGCATCACTTCGTAGCAAAAGGTACCCAGGCCCGGGACCATGAACGCGGTTCTCACATGATTCGGGTTTTGCCGCACCTATCAATAGGCATGTCGAAGGTCGAGCATGGAGAAGACTTTAGCTCGACTGAGCTTGCATAGTATTAATTCGGTGGGTAAAGGGAAGTACGACATTGGTTTAGTGATGGCATTTAATTTCCGCATGTCCAAGGCTCCTTGGTTTTGTTTCGTTGGAAGAAGTAGGGAGGAGACCAGGGAGACTCGCACGTGCGAACGGTGCCCTGGGCCTCCATCTCCCTTACCAATTGATGGACGGTATTGAGCGTAGACATAGGGGCATATACGCACTGGCTTGGCCTTCCAGTGTCAATGACATGCCAATAGCCTGGAAATTTATCGGTGATATGGCTCATTTAAGCTTTCATCTCCTTCAGTAAACTGAATTCCTGCTAATATAAAATAAATAAAAAACTCTTTGACCACAACAAAAATACAAAAGGAAAAATACGACCTTATTTTGGCGACTGTATGCCGGCGGGGGGGGAGTGTGTGGATGAGGAGGGAGGCTTGCCGATGTCGGGTACAAGTCGTGGGAATACCTACCATTCCCAATATTGCCCAATGCAGGAGTTGCCATCAATGCGAGAGACCTATGAGAAGAGGATTTGTTCTAGATCAAGTTGTCGGTTATCCGTGACGGTATTCTTTTTTCACTTGGCCATGTTGTACTAACTTGCCGGTCAATGCTTGAACATGTTTTTCGCGAATTAGTGAGATGGTAGCTCCCGTGTCAACCATGACAGTGAATTGTAATCTTCCCACGACGATTTCCACCCCCGAAAAACCCTTTTCCAGGATAGTTAAGTTGGTTTTGGGGGTAATATTAGGAGGACGGCATTGGCAGTCAGTTTTCTCATGACAGTTCTCCTACAGTAAAGATGGAGTCGTGGGACATTTCAGGATTTGATTCGGGGTTAATTCAGCGATATGTTTTTTGTTGACTTGAAATAAGACGCTTGGAGCTCAGTCCTGCAGAATACTCTAGTACGATATCTCCGTGGTCTTTGTTCCTGACCCCCATATTAGGCGTTTGATGGTCATCGATCTGAACAACAGCTTCATCACGCGGATGATTCCTGCGAGTTAAAATCGGCGTAGGCTTCAAGTAACCATTCTGGGGAGATGGAAAGTAGTAGGGGGTCATATGGGGCGACATATACTCGCTACATCTTAATCCTTCTCGGTTCGTGTCCAGGCATTGCGTGCTACGACCACGTAACCCTCGGTGTAATAATACATTGGCTCGCCGTCTCAACATTTCTCTCCTATTCGGTAATTTGTTCCTCCAAGTGAGGTAGATCTCAGATTTCCGTTCTTCGAACTAGTAGTCGAAATTCATGCCGCATATTGTCGTACGCTAAGGGGTAGGCTAGTTGGCAATTAGCACATTGTAGATTAAAAGCAAACTGACAGAAACTTTCGTTAGGATGTTGGTGCCGATCAAAGAGATTACGTTTCTCTACAGTGTCACTGTACCTTGACCAAATTGGGGTCGTAACCACGTTTTCGCTGCAGCCCAATTTGGCATCTCATGAATCTTGATAGCGACCCAATCTGCCAGTACTCCGGGTACTAATAATGGGAACACCCTGATGAGTACGTTGCGAGGCACATCCACCAGTAACGCTTTAGCCTCCAAACTCTGTAAATATTGATTTATTTCGCCCGGCGGCTCACACATATTTAAAAGTTCCTTCAGTTGAAGAGGAGTCCTCTCTCGGGGCTGACTCAATTGTATCAATACCCTGGTTTGTTCTTGTAAAATCTGGATCACCCCTGTTACAAGGGCATGGCCCAGGCCAGTGGAAGGCCTTACTATATCTCCTTCCACAAAGGCATCTACAATATCCGTCCTCCAAATTTTAATTTCTGGGGTCACCGAAGTTTGGAGTAAGTCGTAATCGGTCTACTTCTACTCAAAGTCGCGCCATCTCTTGGGCAAGGTCACTTTCTATGCCCACACGCAGATGTCTGTACACCAAAATAACTGCTTCACCACTCAGCAGAGCGACCGGCATCCTGCGTTGGACCAGTGCAGTGATGATCTTGTCCGTTTCCGCAGATATTGGGTGATTAGCCATAGAAAGAATTAGCAAAACTTTCAAAATAAACAAGAACTATTTTAACATAAATGAACCGACTTCATGGGTCAAAAACCATTCCAGAAAAATATTCAGTCGAATAGCGAAAACTCCATCCAAATCGGAGCAGTAGTTTTTGAGAAAATCGCGAACATACATACATACGGATATATATGGGTCAAACAGAGAACCTCTTTTTTTGAAGTCGGTAATAAGATAGGCATTATGGTACCAATAACTTGTTCAAAATTTTTCCAAATAACATTTAAATCACAGTTCATATGTCCATTAACAAACTTTTCCCGTTTGGAGGTCGACACAAAATAAACTATTGTTGGAGGACACCACGGGGACTGGTGTCTCGATAGAAGAAGTGGAGGGGGGGGGGGTCAATACCGAGGGCTTCCCGATGATAAATTCAGTTTAACTCCCTGTAGGAGTTGTTCTTATGACAAACGCAAATGAATACGGAAACGATATTAGTTTATCTTTCCAAAGGGCAGGAGGGGAAAGAGCACAACTATTTATTTCTGTTTTAACTGAATAATACACACCTCTTCCTTCAATTGTTCCCGCTAAGAGACAAGACAAGGTTTTCTTAATTCGTAGGGTTTTTTTAACAAATTCTTCCTGCAGGGGGTTGTACTGACTTGGTAGTCCAACGAGAAAACCAATTAACAAATTAGAAGAAAACAATCTCCTTTGAAGAGGTTCAAAAAGTTAAGTTAGTTCTATTATTTTATTAGTTCATTTTGTTACTTTCTTTCACTTTGTTCTTAAAAAGTATTCAAAACACTAATTGGGAAACGTCTTCAGTCTAATTTTTCTTTCCAGATCAAGGGTACTGATTTCCAATAATAAACGTGAGGACAATTAAAGTTCGGGTAGTTAATGAATTAACGTTTTTCCTTTTGTACTACTCAATCTAAACACTGAATTAAATTTACTGTTTTTATTCTTGTCTTAATTATAGGTGGTCAACTTCACTGGTCGAAGGTTATAAGGGGGTGTTGTGGTCAAAGCCGGCAATACGCGAGCGGGGTAAGGGGGACACAACACGCGTAAAAGCTTACCAATCATTCGAGGAGCAGGATCGGGAACGGTTAATGGGGAACCTCCCGCGCACTGACCATTTAGATCACAACCCGACCTCGTTAACACAACAGAAAAGATAAGACAGAGTCAAAACGATTCTAGTGGTTCCAAAAATTGATGGCCACTTCTCGTTTGGGGTAAATAATCACGTGTTCACGCTAAATTAGAAGAGAATTAAACTTCTTTCTTTTGTTTTTTTCCTTTCTTATTGTTTTTAACAAGTTTTCTTTTTTAATTATAATGTTTTACATTTCAAAGAGGTTTATAATACGGGGTTTTAAATTTTTCTTTTTTTTTTCCTATTTACAAATAATTAATTAGGACCGATAGGTATTTATATTTCCACAATGTGCGTCCGTCTGTCCGTCCGTCCGTCTGTTGGTGCTCTAGCTTTCGAACGCTTCCGAATTTTCGACTTCCGTTCTCGCCATTAGACAACTTAGGGAAATTGGAAGACTGAGTTCATTGGTGGAAAAAAATCAGTGAACTATTTCCGGTTCAAAACGTCAAAAATAATATAGGGGACCACGTTTTTCACTATACATTTCCAAGTATAAATGGCCTGTGCATTGCCAAATGCTGTTCTCTTTTTGACATTCCATAAATAAAGCAAAGAAAAAGCTTGTAAATTAAATGAAGACACGTGATCGTCTTCCTTGATCGTCAATATCAGTCAGAACTGGTTCAAGGGTATGTGGTTTAGTGGTTCAAGAGTATATGGTTCAGGAGAAACTTTCAAAGATCAGATTTGGCATGTAATATATCAAACAACTTGGAATGATGTGTAATGAATGAATATAACTTAAAATTAATGATAGTCAAATTGGTTCCAAGGAACCTGGTTTAGTGGACCCATTATGGTTCATTAGAACTTTGTATGCTAAAATATGGCATGTAATATATCAAATGACTTGGAGTGATGTGTCGTGAATGAATATATCGTAAAATAATTGATGTTCGAAATTGGTTCTAAAGAACCGTGTAGTAGAACCATTATGGTTCATTAGAATTTTCAATGCTAAAATATGGCATGTTATATATCAAACAACTTGGAAAGAGGTGTAATGAATGAATATAACGTAAAATTAATGATAGTTGAAATATGTTAAATGGTTCGTGTTTAATAGAACCATTATGGTCCATTCGATACTTTCAGTGTTAAAATACGGCATGTAAAATATCTAACGACTTGGAATGATGTGTCATGAATTAATATATCGTAAAATTAATGATAATTGAAATTGATTCAAAGGTACGTGGTTTAGTGGAACCATTATGGTCCAGTTTATACTTTCTAAGTTAGGTTATGGCTTGTAATATATCAAAGAACTTGGAATGAAATGTCATGGATGAATATAACGTAAAATTAATGATACTCGAAATTGGTTCTATGATTCGTGTTTTAATGATACCATTATGAAACCATTGGAAACTTTCAATGTTAAGATATGGCATGTAATTACTTACGTCAAGAGTTTTATTATCAAGAGTTAGTTTGTGTTAGGCAAATTTTAACAATTGCTAATTATTATTTCAGTGGTACATGCTTACGTAGAAAAGCATTGGCAAAGGTTTATAATGAAAGAATTGACACTTATACTTAATGCTTCAATAATTAACGCTTATTTCAGTAAATAATGCTTACAAATTAAATGATTCTTATATGTTCTAATCTATAGAGAATTGATACTTTCTCCATTTAACTTTTAAGGTAATTTTATTCAATTTGAATTATACATTTCCCTTAGAAGAACGCCCTGCTTGACAACCAGAGGCTTCCTTACCAACTCATCTAATTCTTAACAACGAAAGGCTTCTTTATAATCAACTGCTTTAATTCTCATTCTGGAATGCTTTAAAATCCTATCGGTCCTGGGCATTTCGGTTGCCTGACTTGTTGTTTATTATCTTTTTTTTTTCCTTTTAGGTAAGAAAATCGTTTACTTTTAACGTTTTTGGTAAATTACACTATTCTTTTTGATTATTATTATTATTTTTTGGTCTCTCTGACTGGGTCAATGGATGAAACAGACACGACTTTTAAATCCCCCCAAAAGTAAATATAGAAATTATATTATTTTATTGTTTCAGCTAGGCACATCAAATTATGCATCTAGAAGAGAGGGACCACTCTCCTTGTTGTCGTTCTATATGGAAGGGGTCGTGAAATACAATGTCCATCCAGGGTTAGGCCTATTCCAGCGATCCGGCGGCCCTTGGTTGGCACTGGGAGGTAAGAGAAAGCAAACTGAATCCCAGGTGGCGTGGGCAGGCGACCGACACACAATGGTAACATGACGTTCGAAGACCCCTAACCTAACCACATACCCTTGAACCAGTTCTGACTTATTTTGACCATCAAGGAATACCATCACGTGTTTTCACTTAATTCACATGTCTTTTCTCTGCTTTAGCTATGGTATGGCATAGAGAGAACAACATTTGGCATTGCACAAGCCATTATTGTATAGTGAAAAAAGTGGTCCCCTATATTATTTGTGACTTTTTGATTCGGAAGTAGTTCACCGATTTTTTCCATAAACGAACTCAGTCTTCCGATTTCCCTAAGTTGTCGAATGGTGAAAACGGAAGTCGAAAATTCGGAAGGGTTCGAAAGCTAGAGCACCAAAAGACAGACAGACAGACGGACGGACGCACATTGTGAAAACATAAGTTCCTATCGGTCCAAAAAAATGATAGTGGAAATAGGTTCAATGATATGTGGTTTCATGGAACCATTATAGTAATGTGGAAACTTTCAAAGCTCAGATTTGGCATGCATTATATAAAACAACCTGGAATGACGTGCCATGAATGAATATAACATAAAATTAATTATATTTGAAACTGGCTCAAACGCACCTTGTTTAGTGGAACCATAATGATTCATTCTAAACTTGCAATGTTAAGATACAGCAAGTAATATATCAAAGAACATGGAATGATGTGTCATATACGAGGTGCATTCAAGTTCTAAGGCCTCCGATTTTTTTTCTCCGGATTGGAAAGAGATAGAAACATGCGCATTGTTTTAAAATGAGGCCGCGTTCATTGTCAATACATCCCAGAGATGGCAGCACCGTATGGCAGATGGAATTTTACCGCCAGCGGCGAGAATGAGAACTGATTTAGATACTTAAAATGGCGACGTTTTCCTTACTTGAACAGCGTGCAATCATTCGTTTTCTGAATTTGCGTGGTGTGAAACCAATTGAAATTCATCGACAGTTGAAGGAGACATGTGGTGATGGAGTTATGGATGTGTCGAAAGTGCGTTCTTGGGTGCGACAGTTTAATGAAGGCAGAACATCGTGTGACAACAAACCGAAACAACCTCGGGCTCGCACAAGCCGGTCTGACGACATGATCGAGAAAGTGGAGAGAATTGTTTTGGGGGATCGCCGAATGACTGTTGAACAGATCGCCTCCAGAGTTGGCATTTGTGTGGGTTCTGTGCACACAATCCTGCATGACGACCTGAAAATGCGAAAAGTGTCATCCAGGTGGGTGCCACGAATGCTGACGGACGACCACAAGGCTGCCCGTGTGGCATGTTGCCAAGCAATGTTGATGAGCAACGACAGCATGAATGGGACTTTCTTTTCGTCGGTTGTGACAATGGATGAGACGTGGATACCATTTTTCAATCCAGAAACAAAGCGCCAGTCAGCTCAATGGAAGCACACAGATTCACCGCCACCAAAAAAATTTCGGGTAACTGCCAGTGCTGAAAAAATGGTGTCCATGTTCTGGGACAGCGAGGGCGTAATCCTTACCCATTGCGTTCCAAAGGGCACCACGGTAACAGGTGCATCCTACGAAAATGTTTTGAAGAACAAATTCCTTCCTGCACTGCAACAAAAACATCCGGGAAGGGCTGCGCGTGTGCTGTTTCACCAAGACAACGCACCCGCACATCGAGCTAATGTTACGCAACAGTTTCTTCGTGATAACAACTTTCAAGTGATTCCTCATGCTCCCTACTCACCTGATCTGGCTCCTAGTGACTTTTGGCTTTTTCCAACAATGAAAGACACTCTCCGTGGCCGCACATTCACCAGCCGTGCTGCTATTGCCTCAGCGATTTTCCAGTGGTCAAAACAGACTCCTAAAGAAGCCTTCGCCGCTGCCATGGAATCATGGCGTCAGCGTTGTGAAAAATGTGTACGTCTGCAGGGCGATTACGTCGAGAAGTAACGCCAGTTTCATCGATTTCGGGTGAGTAGTTAATTAGAAAAAAAATCGGAGGCCTTAGAACTTGAATGCACCTCGTATGAATATAACGAAAAATTAATGATAGTCGAAATTGGTTCCAAGGAAACTGGTTTCCTGGAACCATTATGGTTCATACGAACATGGAATGATGTGTCATGAATGAATATAACGTAAAGTTATTGATAGTTGAAATTGGTTCAAAGGCACCTGGTTTCCTGGAACCATTATGGTACATACGAACTTTCAATGCTAGAATATGAGATGTAATATATCAAACGACTTGGAATTATATGTCATGAATGAATATGACGTAAAATTAATGGTAGTCGAAATTGCCTCAATGATGCCTGGTTTCGTGGAACCATTATGGTTCATTGGAACTTTCAATGCTAAAATATTACATGTAATATATCAAACGACTTGGAATAATGTGTCATGATTGAATATAACGTAAAATTAATGATAATCCAAATTTTACCTATAAATAATGCTATAAGGTTTATAGGTATCATTACGGTCCATTTGTTACTTTCTATGCTAAGATATGGCATGTAATATAACAAACAACTTTGAATGACGTGTCATGAATGAATATAACGTAAAATTTTATGATAATCGAAATTGGTTACATGATTCGCGGTTTAATGATACCATTATGAAACCATTGGAAACTTTCAATGCTAAGATACGCCATATATAATTACTTATGCCTTATATTATCAACAGTTAATTTGTTAGGCATATTTTCAAAGTATTTAGTAGCTATTCATTCCTTCAATGGCACATGCTTACGTAGAAAGCGTTGGCAATTGTTAATGACAAAAAATTAGCCCTTGCACAGAACGCTTCAACAATTATCGCTTATTTCATTAAATGGAAATGCTTGCAAATTAAAAGATTCTTATATGTTCTAATGTATAAAGAATTGCCACTTTTTCCTTTTAACTTTTCAGGTAGGTTAATTCAATTTGAACTACACATTTCCCTTAGAAGTACGCCTTGCTTATCAACCAGGGGCTTCCTCAGCAACCTCATCTAATTCTTAACAACGAAAGGCTTCTTTAGAAATCAAATGCTTTTCTTTTCATTTTCGAATGCCTTAAAATCCTATCGGTCTGGGCATTTCGGTTGCCTGACTTGTTATTATTATTATTATTATTATTATTATTATTATTATTATTATTATTA
>JAHWFO010100991.1:472165-488407 GCA_023313115.1 Rhysida immarginata | reverse complement strand
TATTATTATTATTATTATTATTATTATTATTATTATTATTATTATTAGTATCATTGTTTGGGGAAGCCAAACTCGGATCAAGTCCGGAAGCCAATCCCAGAGGCGGACCCAAAAGGAGGCCAAAGCCCAAGGGACTCAAATGCGAGGGAGGGAAAGTTATGCACTCGTGGGAGTATTGATGTTTGGGTGTAGGAATTTCCTTACTATGTGACAGGTGTTTAGAATTGTGGCTTTCTGTAAGGTTTTGTATAAGTGTGGGTTTAAATTTAGTGTTGACAGGCTTTTGTGTAGCGAATGTGGAATAACCCCAGTGGCAGAAAGAACGATAGGAACAATGTGTACTCTGTTAACTCCCCAAAGGCGTCTTATTTCATGTGCAAGATCCGTATATTTAGTGATGTTGTCAGTGTATATCTTTTGTAAATTGTGTGTGTTGGGGATGGAGATATCAATTATGTAGGTCACTTTGTTTTGCTTATCTACTAGTGTAATGTCTGGCCTGTTATGAGGGATAGTTTTGTCAGTGATTATAGCTCTGTCAAAATATAGTTTATGTGTGGTGTTCTCTAAGACAGTGTCGGGGATATATTTATAGTAAGGAGTGTGAATGTCCCTTAGCTTGTGTATCTTAGCTAGATGTTGATGTATGATGTTGGCTACCTGGTTATGTCTTTGTAAATAATCTGTCTGCGTGAGTATTTTGCAACTGGATATGACGTGTTGGATGGTTTCTTCTGCGATATGGCATTTCCTGCAAGACCCGTCAGTCGAATCTTTGATAATATGTTTTCTGTAACTTTTAGTGTTAATAACCTGGTCTTGTATGGCAATCATGGTTCCTTCAGTTTCCCCAAAGAGACTCCCTTCACTCAACCAAAAGTTCGACGCTTTTTTGTCGACGTGTGACTGGTTGAGGTCAGAAGGATGTCTACCGTGGAGTTGCTTTCCGAGCCATTATTGAAGTTTAGTGCATGTTGTAGGAATGTTATGGGTGTTCTGCATGCTGTTCAGATTCAGAGGTGTGTATTTTGTATCAGCCATGCAGACTGCTTTGTGTAATGGTGATGTGTATTGTTTAGAGTAAAAGAATTCTCTGAGTGACTGAGTCTGTTTCTGGTGTAGATCTGTTATGTCAATAAGACCTCTGCCTCCCTCTGTACGAGGCAGGGTGAGTCTTTCAATAGCTGCATGTGGATGATGCTTTTTGTGCTTTGTAAGCAGTTTACGTTGTTTCCTTTCAAGTCCCTCAAGATCTGTGTGTGTCCACTGTATGACTCCAAAGGAGTAGGCGAGTATTGGCGTGGCATAAGTATTGATGGCCTTGATCAAATTTCTGGAATTTAAATGCGTTTTAAGTATTGTCTCTAGCCTATGAAGATATTGTTTAGTGAGTGTATTCTTTATGTGTTTGTGCTCCAGAATCTTGGCTTGCTTAAATCCTAGATATTTGTAAAATTCGTCATTTTCCATAGCAGCAATGTGATCTGGTTCATCTAATGTGAAGCACCCTTCCTTGAGTACTCCATTTTCAATGTGAATGGTTTTGCATTTGTCCAACCCAAATTGCATTTGTATGTCTTTTGAAAAGGTTTGTGTAATGTCAAGTAATTGGTGCAATTGTGTTCGTGTGGAGGCGTAGAGATTCATGTCGTCCATATAGAGTAAGTGTGAAAGCGTGTAGTGGCAGCTTTTATTATGTTTAATTGTGTAGCCGTAGGTTGTGCTGTTCAGTCTATTGGAAAGTGCATTTAGTGCAAGACAAAACCAGAGTGGGCTCAGTGAGTCACCCTGGAAGATGCCCCGGTTTATCTGTATTTTGTCAGTCGTGATGGTTTCACTGTTGAGTGTGAGGTGTAGTGTAGTACTCCAATGCAGCATTGTACTTTCTAAAAATGTGATAAGTGTGGGGTTTATTTTATATAATCGTAGTGTATATAACAGCCATGAGTGTGGGACACTTTCAAAGGCCTTTTTGTAATCAATGTAGGCTGCATGGAGGTGTCGATGTTTATTGTGAGTTTGCCGTAGGACCACACTGTCTATCAGGAGTTGCTCCTTACAACCCATGTGATTTCTACGGCATCCCTTTTGTTGCTCAGTGAGAATGTTGTTTGTGTCTATGTGTGTATAAATTTTGTTTGCGATACAGGCAGTTATTATTTTGTAAAGTGTAGGCAGGCATGTGATAGGTCTATATTGTGTGGGATCTGTAGTGTTATGTGACTTTGGTACCATATATGTTATTCCTTGTGTGAGGAAATGTGGCAATGTCTGTGGTATTTGCAAAGTGTTGGAGATCTGTTTTGCAAGGGCCAGATGCAAACAGGTGAAGCGCTTATACCAGAAATTCTGAATCCTATCTACACCTGGAGCCTTCCAATTGTGAGTACGCTTAATGACTTGTGAGAGTTCATCTGCTGCTATGTCAGTATAAGGCATGTTTGATAGTGTGGGTGCTAATTGCTCCTCTTCTTTGATCCAGCTAGCTTCCCTATTATGTTCAACTGAGACAGACCAAAGAGACGACCAATAATGTTGGAGTGCTGTTTGTGTTGGCAGACCAGTGTTTTGTGTCTGTGTATAATCTTTGTTTAACTGCTTATAGAATGTCTTCTCAGTGTTTGCGAATAACTTGTTCTGCTGTTTGCGCTGAGTGCATGTTTTGTATCTCTTCATGCGTTGTGTTTTTTCAGCTAACTTTTGTTTTAATGTGTCCATATATTCTGTAATGTGTTGATTGTGCTGCTCATTTCTGGTGTGTGTTTTAATCTTCTTAAATAATTGCCTGAGGCGTTTGTTCTGCTTTGATGAAGTGTTGTTTTTAGTGTACTGTGTAAGTCTACCTAACTGCTTGCGGATTTCGTCAATCTCAGACTCAATCCGCTTTTGCCATTTAGGTTTCTGTTGGGTGTATGATTTTTGTGTGTTTTTATGGATTGGTTTCCTACCCAGTGTGGATATAACTGTAAGAGACCCAGTGTAAATAAGTAGATGTGTTCATGTAAGATAAAATTTCCCCTGTTTTGCTGTTTATGTTTATTTTAGGTATACCTGGTCTTTGTGTGGGATCTGTTCCCATGTAAACTGTAAGGTATCTTTGTAGGGTGTCGTTTAATGTTTCAATAAGTTTGGTATTCATGTTCTGTTGTGGATGAATATCATAGTGAAGTTATTATTATTATTATTATTATTATTATTATTATTATTATTATTATTATTATTATTATTAACACAAATTAACTATAAACCACAGCAACTTCAATTACAAAGAAATCAAAATTTTTTATTTTAGATCACGAAGAATTACAAACGATTAGCCTAATGTGCCATTACAATATTAAAATACATAATAAGCTATCTTTTTCCACAACATACAATTAATTCAAAAAAAAATTGACTAAATAATTTATAATAGTAACTCTTTTTGATTAAAAAGTAGAAAAAAATAAAATAAATTTTGAAAACCATTGATGATGAAATGAGAGGTGTTGGCCACGGCTTGTCATTCTCGTTGGCTACGCGGTAGAGACAATTTCGAGTTTATTATTGGTAGAAAAATCGTTAACACAACCCTACCATAGGTGATGTAGCAATGTATGGCGTTTTCGCGCTCAGGCTTTGAGTAGAGGAGGTGTTGTAACTACACCACTGAAAATTTCCTAAATTGTTACATCATCGTAAAAAGGCGTTGTTAATTTTATTGCTACCAATAATAATCCCTAGATTATTACTTCTTATAATCATGTAACAATGTATGAATTTTCAGTGCGCAGGCTTTCTTTCAAGTTGTTAGTTTTAGTACTTGGAGAGAACTGCGTCATAAAACTGAGACAGACAATGCAACTTTCGTTTGTTAACAACAAACAAACAACCGTTCCGTGTATTTCATTTGTTGCATTGTCTCTCTCTGTTTGATGATGCAGTTCTCATCGAGTACTATGGCGTTATCTTTAGGTGGTGTTGGCTGAACAGCAAACTTCTTAAAACGAAACAAATTACACAAAAACGCTCCTGAAATTAAACAAGGTCTTAGACGTCAGGTGTCGCAACAGTACTACATACATTAAAGTCCATTAAACACATGGAGTCCGCTGAAAGAATAATATCAACGAGGATAATTTTTTGAACTCTCTAAGTTCTTTACAATCACTATCAACTACTGGCAAAATGTCGACAGGCAAATCGTTTTTTGAAATAACGCTGGACGACAAACTTCTGGGACATCACACATACGTATCAGGATTACCCTGTGATCATCTTTCAGTGTGATTGATACCAAGGGTTACAGGCTGATAGACCGAGAGCCAGCCCCAGATTTAACCGGAAAGATCTAATTCAGTTAACTAACTCAGCCGGAAAGATCTAATTCAGTTAGCTAACTCTGCCTGTGGGAATTGAGAATCTGTCGGTCTGGCAATCCAAAGAGGCCGGACTTAAAATGGCGCCCCTGCAAAATTCGGAAAAAATGACTTCAATTTAACCCATACCCAGGAATTTGGGAAGTCAGCCTCTGCGACAGCCTTGCGCGAATGCCCTATTCTTTAACATGGGAACACGAATTTAAGCGGCTCTCACAAAAATATTTTAATAGATATCAGCACACCGTAAAAATGTATCTGCATTTCAGCTTTTTCTTTCGATTGACGCATTTTTTAATCCATACGATTAAAACCTGATTTTTTAGCAGGTGTCTGAAAATTTTTGGCATATTTTTAGTTTTTAACCTTTAGTCTATGGTGAAAAGTTCAACATTTGCATCGAAAAGAATTAATTTTTCCTCAACAAAAACGCAGCGCCAAAAGCGTTTTTTGTCACTCAATATAAACAATCCAAGGAAAATTTCCGTTATTTTTAAATGGGAAATTAAACGTTATTTGAAGATCCAAAATCGTTTTATTTATCAATTTTATGCATAATTATCGTTATTACTGGTCGTTAATGCGCATGTCTGCAGCTATCTCAACTTTCGTTTTTTCTAGTAGCTTAAAATGGATGCCAGCTGAACTGGTCGTCGCGACGCGTCGATTAAATTGAAATTTTGGAAGACTGATTAAAGAAAACATGTATTAAATAGTCGTCTAAAAGTACACAGTATACGTACATAAGAGTTCTATTTGATTTTATGGTTCGTGCATGTTTCGATATTTGATACAACCTTCTGGAAATAAGTAGAAGCAGCAGCAGCCGCCGTTTCTTCACCTTATCTAACACCGTGCTCTCTCCCCAATCGCAGCATGAAGAAAAGTTTCTACTCCAACCAGACAGCGAGAAAATGGATCCTAACGAAAACGGATTATTGCATTACATAACTAAATCAAGATGTACAATCATTATTTTCGGATAAACACGTTTAATGCGAAACGTGGGCCCAGTAATGAATGAATAAAATGGAGGGGGGGGGTGCTTGTTTCTCATATGCTTTTACCTAAGTGATGATAGCTAAGTGCTAAATTAAGATACTGTTAATTGGTAATCTATGTTTATTTATTTATATTATTATTAATAAAAATTATAGTTAAATAAAATTAATAAAATAAGTTCGTCTTATTAGAAGATTTAATATTTTTGGTTACGAAATGTTAACTATCTGCACATCGCGTGATGTCTGATCATGCGACTAAGATAAATGAATTTATTTTTTAAAGACCTCCCCTAACGAAATAATATATAGGGTGATTCAGAAAGGTAGGTCAAGAATGAAATACCATGTACAGTTTGTATCGGAAAACTACATTTTTTTATGGACATTGGTCCGAAATTAAACGCTAACTGAGATATGAACAGAAATAAAAATGCCCCCACCAAGATCAACAAGTTATTAACTCAGGTTCTATAACGCCTAGGATAATGAATTTTGGAGGAATAATAGGGTACATAAAACTGTGTACACCGTTTAACCGTTAAAATTTGATAGTATTCCAACAAGTAGTTTACGAGTTACGCATTCAAAATCGTAATAGTGCTCACAAGCGAGTACTAAGCAGCACGTGTTACAATGTAAATATTCCTGTAAATATTGAATTATGTAATACTATGAAATGCTTATATTTTAAATTTAATATTTATAAATTGTTTCAAGTTTTCTCAAAAAAAATTAAATTTTACCCTAAGAAGGATTTCTCCTTATTTTATGATTTTTATTGAACTTGTTTCATCTTTAAAAAGTTTTGAAAAAAACCATTATAAGTGAATTGTGGTATTCTCAATAATATATTACAATATTTCATTTTGCTAAAACTCTACTATATTTTTAAGATTTACTAACCAGCTGTATAATATTTGTACTACTGTATTTAGTAATGAAAATGTTCTATCAAAAAAAAATTGTTGTTTTCTGAAATTACTAACTTATGCACATATGCTATTTAGCATCCTGAGCATGCATATACACCCTTCTTCTAAGTAGGTTTAATAATTTTAAAAAAAAAAGTTCCTTAAGATTTCTTCTGTTATAATGAGGATTGTCAAAGATAATCAAGTCAAAGTTTTGCCCTATCACAGCTGATCCACAAGGTAATTGATTTTGGTGTCACTGGCTTAGCTTTGCAATGAATAAGGTGACCCCTCTATCTATTTTTATTGTTGATGGAGTGAAATTACTTATTATACATATTTTATTGTTTCCTTTATTTTTTATCTTAGATTTCAGGCATCATATACCTCGTGTGATGCTCAGCTAGTTGGTGTTGAGTAAAAAATTATTTAGCAGGTAAAACTACAGAATAGCGTTTCTTAAATTTCCCCACACGATATCGTCCTGCATGTAAGTTTACGTTTTGAATTTATTACTGCATCACCTCTAATTATTAAGTAAAAACGATTTATGTTAATTCAGAATTATAAAGAAATTCACTCGGGATGAAATCATGAAACCCCATCACCAATATCAGCTATTGCATCCATTTTGTTTTTAAGAATACTAAAAATGTTCCCAGTTATATTTACTCAGAAACCAAGTGTTTTAATTAGGAAATATAGTTTGTAATCTGAATTATTTTTTTTTCTTAAATAAATGTTTCAAGTGGACTTCATATGATAAATAACTTTCATGATTTTTTTATTTCCTGTACAGATTCTTATTCAGGGCAGCAAATTGTATAAGGAAGAAATTGCATGTTCAACTTTATTTATTTATTTATTTATTTATTTATTTATTTATTTACGGATTACACCATTTTTACATAAAGGAAAATTAGTAGACATTCATAATGAAAGAAAGGTAAAATTAGTGAAAATATAGTAAGAATCAGTATACAAGTATTGTCAACCTAAAATTAGCAATGCAGCCTAAAGTTGTAAAAAAGTTCTCTTCAGATGTTCTATGGAATCGAAAAAGAAATCGTGATGAGGGGAAACAATATTTCCCACCCTATGAAGACGAGGAATAGGGCCATTCATTTCGTTGTTGGTAGTGAGCACCTGTCGATAAAACAGTTCAAGGGAGCGTGTACGTGAAGGTACTCTAAGCTGGGAGCAACTCAAAAGGTCAGAACAGTCGATGTTGACATTAAGAATCTTATTATTTATTAAGAATCTTTTTTAGGAAGATCGCGTCATGAAGTTGTCTTCTTTTGATCAAGGGAATAAGTCCCAGGAAATCCGCAACGGAGTCAATGGGCACCGAAGCATATTCGAACCCAAGTTTAATTCCTGCAATGCGTATAAGTCGATCCTGAATTTTCTGGAGCCGTTGAGAATGTCCAATCTGATGGGGAGCCCAGGCTACACTGCAGTATTCAAGAATATGTCTGACTAGTGCTACAAACAATATTCTTAGGGCGTCCAAACTGAGTCCATGTCTGGAAGTTCTAATAATAAAACCGAGTGTTCTGGAGGCTTTACGGCAAATATCGTTGATGTGAGATTCGGGACTTAGGTTAGAAGACAAGGTTACTCCAAGATCGCGTATGACAGTCTTTCGTGGCAGCAAAGTATTTCCTATGTAGTAATCAGTTATGTGACTAGCAGAACGGAAGAAAGTTACAACTGCACATTTCCCGGCGTTTAGCTTCATTGAATTCTTAGTACACCAGTCTACGACCTTCTCTAGACAGTTTTGGATTTTGGTACAATCTGAGATTTTGGATACCCTGCTAAAAATCTTAATGTCATCAGCAAACAATAAGCAACGGACATCGATGCTACTAACAATGTCATTAATAAACACATTGAACAGAAAGAGATCAAGGTGGGAGCCTTGCGGGACGCCTGAATGCATTAAAAACGGGTTTGAAGTAGCTCCGTTAAACTTGATAACAAGACTACGATTGCTTAAATATGATCGGAACCACTTAAGGAGAGTGCCACCAAATCCATATGATTTTAACTTGGCTAAGAGGTGTTCATGATTGATGGAATCAAAAGCTTTAGAAAAGTCCACATATATACAATCAACTTGTAAACCCTTAGAGAACGCAGACAAGATGCAATTTTCGTATACCACAAGATTTGTGGCATTGGATCCTCCAGAAGTAAACCCGTGTTGTTCTTGGGCAAACAGATACTTTGCGGGAAAATAAATACAGTCAAGCACCAAGGATTCGAATACCTTTCCCAATGCAGATTGAATTGCTATTGGTCTATAGTAGTGACATCTGATGAATCTGACCATTTATGAATAGGCACCACGTAGCTAGACTTTAATGAATCCGGAAAGATGCCTTCTTCCAATAATCTATTGAAAAAAACCAGTCAGTTGGGGGGCAATCAACTTGCAACTAGATTTCAGAACAATGGGGGAAATCAAATCAGGCCCAGTTCCCTTATAAGCATCTAGTGAAGCCAACTTAGCTTCAACCTCCTCCACTGTTACAAAACAAGAAGGTACTGTGATTTGTTTATTGAACAAATATAAAGGAACATCAGACTTAGCACATTGGTAGACTGAAGAGAAAAACTAAAGATCGACCATTGAATGTGAAACTATTTTGAGGCACTGAGGCATTACCCATTTCCCTTGCAAAGCTCCAGAATGACCTTAAGTTTAAAGGGATTGTGGAATTAATGTGAGTGATGTAAGAAGAATAACACTGAGAGGTCACCTCCGTGCAGATGGAACGTAACCGCTTGAACTCATCATGATCGGCTTTGCTGCCCGATAACTTGTAATTCTTATGTGCTGTCTTTTTCATGAAGACCAGCTGCTTCAGATATCCAGAGAACCAGGAGGGGAAGGTCGACTGTCCGATTTTCTTCGTAGGTGTATGCTGCAACACAACTTCACGAATAGTGTGAAGAAAACTATCAAATGCTTCATTGATGTTGGTGAAATGAATCTGAACTGAACCCAAAGCATAATGAAAATTTTGTTGGATGTCCGTAATATTGCATCTTCTAAAGTCTGGGACGGTTGACGTGACATTAGGCTTATAGTCAGAAATAGGAATATCAGAGGAAAGAGCGGGATGGGCATCTTCTTCAGGCAGAATTGGATCAGATGCAGGGATAACTACACTGTTGTGGTCAGAAGTAAAGTAAAGATCAAGAAGTACTCCGCGCTGATTAAGAGTAAAGTTCTTCTGCTTCAGTTGGTAGGAATCAGCCATGTCGATAAGATGCTGCGAGAATCGGCTGTGAAGAACTAAGATAGTCTCAGTTAACTTTATTTCCGGGAGGTTGAAGTCTCCAACCAAAACTATCTGGTGAAAAGTGGAATTTGTAGACAATATTTCGTCTAGTCCATTGCAAAGACTGGCATAGACCTGTGCTGGTTGCTGGGGTGGAATATATATCCCTGCAACGAGAATAGGAGGAGATCTACCAGCTTTAAGAGATAAGAAGATGGATTTACTGCAGTGAGTTGGTGAATTGACTACTTGGACCTTCAGCTGAGATTTCGTCGCGATAAGGACACCGCCGCCGCTAAACTTGATGCTTGAATCCCGAGATCGTTTTTTCCGGAAAATGTTGAAACCGCTGAGCCCAAGTTCAGAGGTTTTGATCTCAGTGTTCAAGTTGGTCTCAGTTAAAATTAATACATCTTATACACAGGTAGAAACAGCCTTCCTAAGTGCACCTAACTTAGGTCGAAGTCTATTAACGTTTTGATAATATATTAGAAGGATGTTGATCTGTTGACGTTTTTTGAGTCCTTCTCTACTATCTTCGGGACATTGTTGATATATTTTATTATAAGGTCGCGCTCCCCTGAATCATTTCTTTTTTTAATCTTCTCTCGAAGGTTCTGAAGATGCTGTCGTTCGCGGATTGTTCTATCCCGGGAGATACTAAGTGATGAGAACTTTGGGTCAAGTTCTCTTACAGCAGACTCATTATAATGTTTCCAGATATCACTTTCTTGGCTTCTTTTTTCCAGATATCATTATTCTGTAAATGTTGGTTATCATTAATGAATTACTAATGGATTAACATCAAACTATTTCATGACTATTCCAATATTAAATAAATATTAAAAATAACTTTTACCAAGAACATTCAGTATGACTATGTTTAAAATTTTTTAAAGGTTTCATTGATATGTTGACTACTACTTATGGGAATTTTTTATTGCATATTTATATAATCTTATATCACGGCCTACACTGCAGTTTCAGAAGGAAAAATACTTTCTTCCTCTTTTATTCATTTACAGTTATGTATTTTAATTACTCAGTAATTTACAGTTATGTATTTAATTACTCAGTAATTTACAATTTCAATTTTGGATATGTAGTCTTTTCATTTAGAAAGAAATTTTAAGGCTTATGAAATTTCCTTTATGTTAAAAGTATAGATGATAAATTAACAACAAGTGATCATTCTGTAACAAATAAGTTATTAAATATCAGTGAGATTGTTAATAGAGAGACTGTTATTAGAGATGTGTTTTTGTTGCATTTTTATAATATAATAACCTTTTAAAATATTCTTTCCAGTTTTGTGCTGAAAATGAATGATTATGGCTAGCAAGTATATGTATATTGTGTAGCCTACATAACAATTTAAATGTAGCTCATTTACCTTTCAATTTGTAAGTCCCTTACTGACAGCATATTAACTTCAGTGATTTAATAAATTTTCATTGATGACATTTCCGTAAAATAAATTCTGCTTATCTCCTGTCACATAGAAATTGATGCTCTTATATCAGTACAGATGGTCACTTGTTGTGTAATAAGCGTATTGGCTTGTATGTGGCTAATACCATTCACATTGCTCACAAATCTTTCATATAATTTACCAAAAATAAAATTTAATTCATGTTACTTATTTAAGATTACTTAATTTCTGTCATTTGAAAATGTAGATCTTATAAGCATTAGGATTTAATTAGATAGGGCTCTTTTATTTTTAACAGATTATTATAAGAGGTAATTTTAATTTATTACACTCATTTCAATACACTCAAAACATTTTATTATTCATTTTAATTAATGTAGGAGGCTTCTTCAATAAAAGTTTAATTGCAGTTAATATTGGGAGATGGAATTTCATCACATTCACTTCAAAGCTGCATTCTCCTAATCGATTTTTAATACTGTTAAAATTATATATAAAAATGTTATCTTTAAACATAAGTATCACAAATTATATTTGTCGATGTTGCATGCAATAAAAATTAAATGAAGTAACATTTTACATCTGTAGTTTCTTTTTTATTTCAAGAAAATTAAGTACTGTGTGTCTGAGGCATCTTATTTGCAGCATCTATTTACTTTGTAATCACATTAAGCCTCCTAGTAGTAATAAAGCTACCGTATTTAATATTCAATATTCATAAAACCAAGACTATTGAGAATAACTATTTTTATTATGGCTTCTATCCCTTTTGGTACTTTTTACAGTATGGACAAATATTTGGATAACAATTTACATCATTGTGCTGAATTACAATCAGAAAAAAATTACAAAGGGGAAATAGATTAACTTGTAAGGTGGTTTACTGAAAAAACTGATATGCTTGTTAAAAGAAATATAACATAACTCTTTCGTCAATCTTAAAATCAGTGCACGTATTAAGAAGCCTTTTAGCCAGATCATGATCTTTTGATTGGTTGTATAATATAGCATTTCTGCTGGCTATCAGCGGCAATAATGTCTCTCCTTAATCATCAAGTTGTTTTCAGTATTCAGTATAGGGAACAAATTAAATAATTAATCTTAATGTTCTAGATTTATATTACTGAACTATATTGTGTATATTTTTTCAAAAGTTTTCAAAAGCTTATTTCTAAACTAGTTCTGAAAGACAAAATTAATTATAAGAACAGATGAAGGGGAAGTATTCATCTGTTCTTGGTATTATGTTTATTAAACTTAAAAAAAACACAGTACCTAGCTTTATATTATTCTCAAAACTATGATATTTAAAAACACTTCATTGCAGATTAAAAAAGAAAGGTTATTCAAATCAGCATAAATGTCAGTGTGTAAGCATTTTTTTCCCTCTTTAATTCTCATGTACACATGTATATATTGTATACATATTTCATAAAGAATACATTTGTAGTAGATGGCTAGATGCTTCAGTTGCCCATTATAGAGTGTCTTCAATGATGTCATAAAAAGCTCTTCATAATATGGTAAAATCTCTTCTGTTAAAATTGCATGACTGATTTTTAAGAGTCTTGAATTAAACTGCATGACTGTTAAAACTGCATGCTTTGTTTGTTTGGATTTTTTTTCCTTCCATTTTTTTGGATGTGTACTCCAAAATAATACTTTATTCGCATAAGAGGGTACTAAATACTCATTATAAATACTCTAATCCACAATTAATACAGAAAAAAATTATAATTAACAAAACAATTAATAAATAATGAATAAAATCAAAATCAATATAAATAGCTGACGTTTCGGAAAAAGCTTTTTATTTTGATTTTATTCATTATTTATTAATTATTTTGTTAATTATTATTTATTTATTTTTTATTTTTAATTAATAACTATTATTTATTGTATTCCAGGGTTTTTGTGTCTCGTCCACTAATCCACAATTCTAGTTCGGTGAATTTCCAAAGTTGTATAGAATATGCTGTTATTAACAGTTGACAGCCAAACTACAGCCTTTTAAATTGACATTTCATCAATGTTGTTTCATTTTTATATTAAAATTTATCAAGAGCACTGAGAAGTAAAAGAAACATTTTGCCCATTTACAGGCATTCAATTACACATGGGGAATTTCTAGTCATTAACTATAAAATGTTTTGTTATCAATATATTTAAATGTCTCAAAAAATATTATTGTATAGATTAGAAAGTATTACATAAAACATTTTTTAATGAAGCATATACAGTATCTGATATTCACTTACACAGAATTGTCAAACTACATTTAATCAACCTTCATTCTAGATCACAGTTTCAGCATTAACTTCAATTTTCATGACACCTTGTCCACATTTTTTTTCTATTTTTTAACATTGTTTATTTTAGAAAACTTATTTAGGACTTGTATATTGTACCCTTGGTGATTCTACTTCATATATTAATTATCTGTGAATAGTACAGACTACTTTTATTTGCGCCACTCTGTATTTTAAGAACGCTACCATGGCAGTAGCAGTCAACCACACAAAATAAAGGTTTTCTTTACCTGTCTATGCCTGTATATGTAAGTCATAAGAAAACAATTCTACAGTTGCCAAGTAATCAAATAGACTTAAATTGAGTGGTTCATTCAAGCATATGGACAGAATTGTATACTCCAGTGTCTGCCAAATAGATTTTAAAATATAGGTAAAATATAGTAAGAATTTATTTATTTTATATATATGTTTTTACTAATAAACTATACCGGGTGATCCAAAAGTGTGTTACATTAACGATGCAATTGCTGCCATACCAATTCAGACTTATCATGACATGACATATCATGTGCCATCGAGCAGCTATTTATGTTGCCAGAGAAGGCAAACACATTGAATCCGTAACCAATGTATCATAAAACACAACTTGTTATCGAAGAATTGTTATGCAAAGCTTCCTGAACAAATGTAAAAAAATGTAACACACTTTTGTATCACCCGGTATATAGTATTGTTTTTGTGCCATAAGTTAAAAAAGTTTGGCAGACACTGGTATAGTATTATCAGAAAAAAATGGAAGGAAAAATTTCACGACCTGGATTCGAACAAGGAACAAAACGGGAAATAATAAATAAGTACTGTAGCTAATAATCCAAACATCAGGTAATGATATTGAAAAAAATGGATGGAAAAATTCCACAGATTTGTTTCGTCAAATTGTCATATTGGGTAGTCTTGATGTTCGTCATAAACTTTGTTTTTGGAAGGAGATTCTTAAACTATCTCTTTTAACTTTTTGTTATATGTGTTATTATTTTCATTGCATGGATTGCAATAAGCAATCATTGTCAGTGCGTTTACATTTATATTGTTACTTGCACACAGACATGCAATACGTAAAATGTTATTATGATCCATTAATTAATTGATTGATTAATTGATCTTGCAATATTGATATAAAAATACAGCAAATAATAAAAACAAAAAATGAAAATAAAAAAATAATAAAAAACATCCCAATATAATTTTAATTGATTTCAATTAATAAAATTTATTATACAAAAGGTATGTGTGAAAATCATGAATTATATTCAAAATAATTTATATCAAATTTTAATAATAATTAACGAACTAATAAATAAATAAATAAATAAATAAATAAATAAAAGTAATGATAGTATATTGATTTTTGAAGTGATATTTCTTTAATCGTTCGTTTTGATCTATTTCGCAACACAAATTTATTTGTAATAGCCTCCTTCTTAACTAATCTTAATCCATCTTACTAATCTTTCAAGTCTCGTAAACGTGAAAAAGGCCCATTCAACTGCCATGTCAGCCATATTTGTTTTGCTGACGACTGTTTAGGCATCAGTCATGTTGTTAAATAGTACTGCCGTTGACTACATCACTCGCTGCATCAGTTAACGAAAGCGATGATTTTAACAACAGAGGATTACCTTTATCTAAATTTATTACCATAGAAATAAATATTTCTTTACCACGAAGAAAAATAAAAGAAAAAAAGGTAGAGAAAATAAAAGAGATCACGATAGCACCTGTAATACCCGGCTTCGCGCGCGTTAGTTGAGTAGGGTAAATTTTTCAATGACTAAATTTGACTTTTTTGCCACCTTTGACTAGCTGTATAGGGTTTAATTCACTCATGACTTCAAGGTTGATAAAATCCGTTGCTTAATAAAATGTCATATTTTTTGTAATTTTAATACTGTTCAGTGTAAGAGTGGATTGTTGATTGTTATTGTTGGGTTGTCATATTGTTGTAAGCAGTATTACTGTTGAATTTATAAATTTAAATATGTATATTGTTGCATGAAAAAGGGAGGGGGGGACTGTTCACTCATAAAGCCTTTGCAACCTGTGGAAATCCCTGGCAGGTTGTGAAAAACCTTTCCCGAACTACATGAAAGGTTTGACGTCTATTGGCGTTTCGCACATTGATTTTTGTTAATATAGATAGAATAAAATTGATTTTTGTTAATATGGTTCCCGCAAACACATTTTTAGCACATTTTCTATATATAGAAATGTGCTTATGTGATCGGTTTGTCCAGCTGTCCGTCCGTCCGTCTGTAGACAATCCCACAATTCATTGCGTTGCATGTATTGAATTGCATGTATTGCAATCTCACAATTCATTCAATCATGTTTTGAATTGCTGGAAGAAACGAATTATCCTCGCATTTGGTAAAAGGCGTGTTGAGAACATGGGTTCGGCTCTGCGCGTGCTTGATGGTTTGCGTGCAGGATGCACGTGTTTGACGATTATTAAAAGGGCAGTTCGGTCCCTAAATCAAGAGAATTTTTTTATTCCTAGGGAGCTTAGCATTTATTACGATAACTTGAAAACGAATTAACTTTTTCACAGTCTGTTTTCACCAATCCATTAAAATGGGACAGAGTACGCAGAAGTACGAACGTGAGATAGCAGGAATAAGTACGTGCTCTAATAGCACGTGCTTTAATGGTACCATTATGATACCCTCTTAAACATTTCCTATAACAAGATATAGCATGTAATATATCAAACAAATTGTCACAACATATCATGAACGAATATAAAAGAGTAACTAGTGATAGCAAGTATCGGTCTAATGGCACGCGTACGTGCAAGGATGTCTCATGAATGAATATAACGGTATATAGTGATGTCTGAATTGTTTAGTAGTACGTGTTTTCACGGTACCAAGTGGTACCATTGGAACTTTCAATGCTAAGATATGGCATGTAATAGATCAAACGACTCGTAATA
>JAHWFO010100991.1:422056-467271 GCA_023313115.1 Rhysida immarginata | reverse complement strand
TTCAATGGAACTTTCAATGCTAAAATATGGCATGTAATATATCAAACAACTTGGAATGATGTGTCATGAATGAATATAACGTAATATTAATGATAGTTGAAATTATTTCAAAGGTACGTGGTTTAATGGTATCATTATGGTCCGTTTGAAACTTCCAATGTTAACATAGGACGGTTTAAAAGTATAGTTCAGCGAATGGTTTAGTTTAACCTTTCGGTACTTGGTTATGTCATTCCTTAATGGTTTATTTTATCAAAGCGGATTGATACCAGTCTGATTTATGCGCGTTATTAGTTCATCGATAGCGGGACCAGACCATTGGTGCTTTTTCATGAAATATTTTATAAATTAAACAATCTCAGAACAAAAATTTCTTAGACCGTTTCTTTCTTCGTACAATTTGCGATCAGCACAGGGTACATCTCTACAACTGTAATAAACGTTGGACGGGGAGGGAGAATTCCTAAGATCAAAGCTAGAAAGAATATCCCTAGGAACATATGTTCTACAAAGCACTTAAAAACTGACAAATCAATGTGTTTTTCAAATGATAGCCCCTGGATTCCTATAAAATCAAAAATATCGAGTTTATTATTAAAAGCAAGACTCTTTTTGTTACATAAGAATTTTAAATATGAATGGAGTTGCAATAAAGTTTTCTTTCGAACAAAAGGTCCATTTCCCAATTTCCCTTCTAATCGAAGTGAGCCTCAATTGGTGAAGTATTATGTGTAAGCATATATTATTTTTGCGTTTTTCATATTCAATTGCTAAAGTGTTTGTATTTTACCATCTACTATTGAAACAAGCGATTAACTACTACTGATTAGCAATATGTCTCACAGCATTTAGTTTTAGATACTATTCAAGCTGTATGAGCCTTGGTATACTAAAATACACATACACCAATAGCATTTATACTCTTCTCACCCCGAGAGCAAAATTTCGATTGTACATTTGTTTAAAAAGTGAATACTGTATATTCTTACGTTGCCACTATATCATAACAAGAAATTAATCCTCCCGAGAACGTTATGAAATTTTGCACACGTATTTCAGATGTATTAAAAAACATAACTGCCAAGTTTGATTAAGCTATGCTTGATAGTTTTTCTTTAAATTATAATTATTTCTGAAAAAAGGGTACTTGTTCCTAGAACCGCTATCAAATTTTTTTATCCATAGAATATGTCCCTCAATTTTTTTTTTCTGGTAAAAAATGAATTCAAGAATGGGCTGAACTAAAAGATGTTTAATATATAGTTCTGATGCGGGGATATGATTTTTTAAAATTAAATATGCGGTAACGCACATAATTCTTAAGCTCAAAAATTTATAACAAAAATTCTATTTCACTTACTTAAGAATTTGCTTCGAACTCAAGAAATTTGCTATTTAAAAATATAAATTCATTTACAATTACCGACTGCTCAACTATAAATCGTTCTGATAGCACAGATATTATTTTTCGATATTTTTGTTTGATAGATCGATCCGCCATTTTGCTTCAAACTAATGCATGATGGGATACCTTGTCATGACCGCTGACCGATAGAGACCGGAGAGCCCTGGAGCGGTTGGTTGGCAGAACATGGCTTTCCAGCGGAACAACAGCGGCATGACTTCCAGCAGGCAACGGGAACAACTGTCAGCACCATAACGATTCGTCGGGAGCTCCGTGCCTTAGCAACTCTTAATCAAGTTAAATCTGTGTGTGAGATCTCACATAACAATCTACATTATAGAGTCGCCTGGACACCACCCATTAAGCAAAATTTGAGGAAAATAAAAGGTTTAGCCCATAAACAATTTCAGTAAGGGCCAAAATATGAAAGATTTATTTTAAAAAAATCAAAATATTTTATACAAACACAAGTTTATGATCAATGTCTTACGCTAAATATTAATATTGTTTTAAAAGCTTTAGAGAGATTAATATAAATGTTTTAAAATATACTTTATTATACAATAAACTGAAATGAGATTTAATTTGAAATACAAAATGAAAATACAATTTGAAGTTTTAATACGGAAACTTTTTTTTACAATCATTTTAATACAAATTAATTTATTTAATTATAGTTTTAATATTTTTTATCATGAAAGTTTGGCAAAAAGTGTGCACGAAACTGTAAATCCACCCATTTGGGTGGCTTTCGGTGAAAATCATGAACGTTTGCCAAAAGTGTGCGAACTCTCTCATCGCCCACTTTCACGCCCAAGTCATTAATCCCGGCTGCCCTAACACATGTTTCCATGAAAATATTAAATAACCACGGGGACATCATACACCCTTGCCTCACACCTTCCTCAATCGCAAACCACTCGGATAAGCCTTTGTTTGTCCTGCTAGTCTCTTCTTTCTATATATGTATAATGAAGGATGTTTGTGGGTCTGTTTGGTTGTTTGTTTGTGGGTTTGTTTGTTTCTTATGCAAATCTACAGTTTTATTCCGATCTTGATGAAATTTTGCATACTTGACCTTCAAAGCATGTGGAAGGTCACTGTCTACCTCAAATTTTCATAATGTTTTTCCTGGGAGGAAAAGCCCGGTTGTGTTTATTAGCTTTTCAGAGTATCGACTCATTCATTCTCATTAATTTTCCAAATGTAGGCCCTACTGTTTTCTAATAAATATGGTTTTTGTCCACATCGGCTAGGCATACCTTTCACTTTACCCACTCGGTTGGCTGGGGCCCGTTATATCGTCGTCCCCGTAGTCGATCAAATGTCGGACTTATTATTGGTAGAAATAGGATTAACAATGGTCGACTAAAGATGTTGTAACAATGTATGACGTATCCGTTATGAGGCCTTCTGTCTAGGAGTTGTTGGTTAACGAGATGTTTTGTCATTTTCCCATGACTGCTGGTTAAAACATGTACAAGTGAAATTAACATTGTTGCTTTTACAATGTGTATATTAAAACACAACGAACTTACAATGCGGAACCCATGCTTAAGTCGCAAACACGTTAGGGTGCTTCTACGTGTGATCGCACGATGTACCACTTCACACGTGAAGAACTGGCTGACATGCGTTTGACATATGATTCTGCTAATGGCAACAGTGTAGCAGCTCAACGGTTGTATCGTGAACGTTTCCCATGCCGTGTTTGTCCTGACTCAAATGCCGGAAATATATAATCAAAAGATTAAGATCTTATTTATCCCATAAAGAACTCAAAATGATTATCGAATTGAAAATTCTCCTGTTTCTGAATTATACCCTGATACGAGGGGAGATCAAAAAGTAAGTTGCACTAAATCGCCGCAGGAGCACGCTATAGAAATTTTATTATGTAATGTTTGCCAAGTCTGAATATAGACATGCAAGATTTAACCACATAAAATGAACGTTAATTTCATCAACAGCACAAAAAAGGGTCATATGAATACAATTTCTTTGTATTAATTTAGTATATTGTGACGTTTCACGTGTTTGTTTTGAATATTTAAACTTGTTGATTAGCAGAGGTGAATTTTTGTGGATTCTTTTGAATTGCTTTTGTGATGGTTTTTTGAGATATAGGTTATTTATTTGTGATTAGTCTCTAGTTGAGTTGAATTTTAGTGTTTCTTTTGTGATGAGGTCTGCAATTGAGTTATTAGTGTTTTTTAAATATGAATAAATAAGATTTTGTCAATGAGTTGTTAGGTAGAGGGGATATCAATGTAGAACGGAAATAGCGATTTTTGTGACTTTTTTGTGACTTACAATAATTTTGGTCATTTGCATTATTGATGAGGTTATATGATTCATCAATTGATGGGGTGTGTCTATTATGAAGTCGAGAATTGAAGTTTAATTATTGAGTAAACATGATTTTGAGAGATCTTCATTTAGATTTTCTTGGTGAAAGTGAGGCTGGAAATTGTGAGATTATAAAGGCTTGCTCTGACCAAGGAAGGGGTTTAGACGATTTCTGGGCCTCTACGGAGTCAGTTATCATGTGATTCTGTTGTAGCTGGCGGAGCATGAGCTGCGACTGGACAGCAGGATTCACAGGGTTGAAATCAAATGTTGGGGAGGGGAGCCCTGATTTGTTATGCTGTGAATGAATCTACATTTATATGTGTAGCAAACAATGTGTGGAACATTGATATGGGATAGCCTAGGTGGCATGTAGGGAGAATTTCTCCTCAGTATTATGAATAATTTTGGAATCCCCTACTGATGTATAGAGGAGTAATGAGAACTTTACAATATATGAGGAACAATTATATAAGTAACAATTGGATGACAAATAAGATGTGATGAGCATGTGGTTTGGATATGCAAAGATTCCCCTAACTAGAAGAATAATGAGTTTCAAATATCGTCGATGGTAAATTTTAAAATTTTAATAGTCAGCAATTCTACGATCTGTGAGAGTAAAGCGACTTCTAAGAGGAGCAAAACAAATTTCAAGCAAAATGAAGGATTCAGTGTGAGTCAACACGATTTGAGAAAGCAACCGAGATTCTTCAATCAACTACATTGGATTAAGTGTAGGAATTTGTCGAACTCTCCTTAGACATTTTGAGAGAATCTACGAACTCATAGGGAGATCGATCCGAATTCCTCTCTCAAAGTGCAGCGTTTGGTTTATCTAGTGGAATTTGTGTGTTTATTTTCTCTTGATGAGAAAATTCAGTGCAGTGTAATAGTGCCCTTTGGATAAAAAAAAATTAAGAGTTTAGTGTGTTGTGATATTGTTATTGTGGATACAAGACTTCAGACTGGCAATTGTTCTGTGATAGAGTTTATTTGAATTTGATATGTGTTAGATATATTGAATTACCTTTTGAATTCTGAGTTCTTTGATAGATATAATATTAAAGTTTTAGTGAGACCCATTCACAGTGGTCACTTGAGCACAAAACATATTGAAATTATTGTTAATATTGAGATGGTTTAGAGTTTGCATTTAAATAAGAATAGTATAAGTTTCATTTTGATTATCATAATTTAGTCAAGCAGCTGCATTTTTTTTATCTTGAATTTTTGATATAGTCAATTTTTTGGTAGTTAATCATTAGAAGTTAAGATTTTCTGCATTCTTTTACTTTTCTCCAATAAATGTTTTTTCTTGAAATAAAGATTGATTTTGTTGTGACTTTAACATTTTGCCTACTTATTTCTTTTGAAATATTTCACGCTTGAGCACCTTTAAAAAATTTTAAGATAAATTTTATTCTTCCGAACCCGACATTTTGGCTATTGATATTGGTGGAATTTGTTATTGGGATTTACCTGAGACAGAGCTGGCTGAATAAAGAGAGGGGTGGTAGACGCATTTTTATTTATCAATGGTCAAGTGTCACAATATCACAAAAATATTCTCATATATATTGTCACTATAACCTTTGTAGCAGCCAGATGGCTGCCTCTGAATAAAATTGGTACCGAACAGAAAGAAACTTTGAAGGAAATTTTTATGCGCGACCAAACTATAGATAGGAGAAGAAAAAGCCATGTTCCAGCTTTTATTAGTGGTGTTTGGATTCCTTCCCTCAATGCGTACTACATGTTTGTACAATGAAGTTGGTCGTAAACAAGTTGTTGTTATTTACATCCCCATGCAAAATGAACGTGCATTCGTCGGTGAAGCAAATACGACGGGATAGCGCAGCATCTGCATGGCGTCTGTTAATCATTATCTCGCAAAATTGCACTAGACGATCCTCGTCACCGTCTGTCATTTCTTGATAAAACTGCATCTTCAAAGCGTAAACTGTGTGTGGGTAGGACGATGCATAGCGAGTTGATCGAGAGAGCTCATTCAGGTAGCCTAGCAGGGCATCAAGGGGTGGGGAGGACTCTCAATTCACTTAGAACATGTTACTATTGCCAACATAGATAGAGAGGTTAAGGAATTTATAAAGAAATAGAGAATAGGTCATACGACGAATTGTCTGATATTTTACAAGAAAATGATGTACTTGAAAGCTATTCATTAAAAAATATATATATAAGATACTGTAGAAGATAAAAGCATCTTACACGGGTGTGTTTGCTTAAGTGCATTATTGCTCAGTTCTTCAACGAGCCTCCATATCTGCATCTGAAACGAGTGGGCGACTCGAAAGACAAACAGTTCTTTCCTTATTAAACCATTGGTGCGACAGTGGTCCTTTAATCTGGTGAGGATCGTTTTCTCCAAGACCTTAGACATCGACGAGAGTAGGCTGATAGGTCGATAGCTCGCGGGAATTTCTATGAAAAAGAAACAAACAAATCCACAAACAAACCCACAAACAAACCCGCAAACAAACAAACATCCTTCTTTATATACATAGATAGAAGACTAGCAGAGGTACCCGGCGTTGCCCGGGATAATAAACACTTTTAGGTAAAGAGAACAATCTCAAAAAATTAAAATATAAGTCCCAATTAGTTAAATAATAACTCAATCAAAATAACACAGAACAAAGGGACTATCCAATCTATGAAAAATACGAAAAACAGGATATCTAGGTGATATACCGGGACTTTATCTAAACTCTTCTTGAGTGGCCTCACCAGATACTTTAGACTCAAGTTTTTCTTGCCTTTGACATAGAAGATCTTATACCCTCTTGTTCTATTTGAAACTCCCGTTGTATATATGTTTCAAATGTCTGTATAGCTTTTTTTGTTTAAGTTGCAGAGTTTCTCTGACCAATACTAATTCTTTCTCTTTCCTTTCCAGACACAATTTTTTGCCAGTCGTCTGGACGTTTGATAAAGAGCTCAAGATAGACACGCGTGACTCCTTTGCCTCATCAATAGAGGCTGCCTTATTAATGATCTGTCACTGCGTCATCATTCTCTGCAGATTGTTAATAATTCTCTGAAACGAACGTTCAATCATCGCATTATCAGCAACTCAGTTACCAAAATATACACATTCCCACAAAATATAGTCAAAATGAACTTTAAGAAAAGGATTGGATCTAATGTGCTACCAAATAAGCTAGATCTGACTTACTTTTCTGATTAAATTTTGCAATACCTTAAAATTAAACACATGAGATCCCTTAGAATTAATACAGTAAACATTCTTAATGAAAATTCGGAAAAAATGTTTTAAAGGCTCACAATGGATGGACCACTGCTAGTCTAAATATTTTTTTACTGACGTAATCTTACTTTAGATGCACACTTCATGTTGTTGCAATTCCACTCTTCTCTCGATGTCTTGAAGAAAAACTTGGCCATTTGTGACGTTATCACGTGTTAGGTAAAATAATCGTTTTATAATAGAATTGATCATAGGAATAATAGAGGGTATTATTCAACTTCTTTACGAGAATATAGTAATGTAAGTGTTTTTGACGTAGTGGCATATCAAGTGGAGATAATGTAGAATTATAAATTTGGATAATTATTGGAAGGCACACGATTGTGAAATAAGGAGGGGTGGAGCAATGACAGGAAGAGACGTTCTTTTCGAATTTTAATAAGTATTGCTGATACTGGTCATTGGAATCCCCCAATAAATAGATATGTTGATTTATTTAATGAATTGTTTGTAACACGGATTTTGTGTAGTATTTGGGATCATTGCTATTTTTATGGTTTATTCACTTTTTGAACTGGTGAATTGATAAGAAGGGGAGAAGAGCGGATGCTCGCGAAGCTATAAATAATAGAGAAACCGAAACTTCTGTGTGAGTCATATTTGAGAAGTGCTAGAGGTAGGCTGCACGCCTTTTCCTCTCGTTTGAAATAACGGCAGTAATGGAATTGATTGGAGATAGCATTTGCGAAAAACGCTGCTGTGCAACTTCCACAGTTAGCCAAGTAGCTAGGCTGATTTCTAATTCAATTCATGGTGTGAGATGGCTCATCAAAAAATAAGTAGAAAGATGATATGGGTTGAGCAAGTAGGTAGTCGAAAGGGGGAGGCGGAACGCTCTCTCCGTCGGCCGATTGAGGGAGGTGGATCAGACGAGATGCGCCACGGCGGCTACGTAACCTCCGTAGTTGTCAATGCGATCTGGTGGCTCTTTCCTCCCGAGATCAAAACTTGTGCTGGCTCATAGTCATCATATAGTATGGGATATTGGAACATATAAGGACTCCCGATTAAGTATTGGAACATATAAGGACTCCCGATTAAGTGTTGGAACAATATAGAGACTCCCGAAATGGTAATAGTGTTTTTTTTAAATGAACCTAAGAGAAACGTACCCTAAGTAATATTGAAATGGAACATGTATGCGATTGATATTCTTCAGAGTCGTCTGTTATAATTAGAATTAAAATATGGAAATGGGAACCCGACATTCTTCAGAGCAATTGTAAAAGAGCAATGCGATATTCTTCAGAGCAACGAGATATTCTTCAAGTGAGCAGCGAGATATTCTTCAAGTGAGCAACGTGATTTTTCTTCAAGCGACAGGCATAATTAGGAACCCGACAATGAGAGAAGAAGACAACGGCATATTATGCGAGATCTTCTGTTGAACTTAGTGGGGACAATTTTAGACTTCCAGTGGACTCACTCACTAATCGATCCGGATTTTCTTCAGATATGTTTTTGTGCTTCAGAGTGCTAAGTGATATAATTTATGGCCTGTTTAACACAAAGGTGTTTTAGTGCATTAAAGTGGATTAAAAGTGCTTGACAAGTCTGCAGGTGTTTGAACTACGCAATTGTAAGTAGAACAGAAATTTGATATATTGATTTAATAGAGTGTCATGACAAAGGTATGATAAGGAAATATATTTGAGAGAACTTTCTAGAAATAGAATTTTGAGTAGAACTATCTCTTTCCTCAGAGCAAATTGATTTTTATTGAAATTTATTGAATTTTGCATGTTATATTAGATATAAGTACTTGGGAATTTTAGTATTAACTTTCTTCTTTCATGTTAAGATCTATCTACTTTTTCTTCATTTAGATTTAAGGCTTTATTTAACTTTGTGTCTCGTTGGTTTGTTTGTCCTTGAATAAAGGAACATTTATTTAATTCCAAACCTTGCTTCCCTTATTGAAATAAATAAGTCACAACCTGCCATTTTTAAAAGAACCTAACCTATGTCCTTGATTTTGTGTATTGAATTTATTTGAGCATTTTATTGAGCTGGCTGTCTTAGAATTCATTGCATTGGATTCTGATCTTAAGAAGAAGGGGGGGTGGCCCAATCAAGGTTATAAGATTACATTGGCACCCATTTTATTTATTGTGAAGTCAAGGGTATAAGGTTACACATTCATCTCTTTGTGTAGTCTAGTGGTCCCGATTCTTCTATTGACATGCCTACAATTTGCTCAATACAGCACGGAGCTAAAAGAGTGCTTCCTCTGTCGTCTTTCCACTCTTTCTGAATAGTCTGCTAATTCTATATTATCTCCAGTTACTGGTCATTTTTAAAGATTTTCAAGAAATTGTTAAGTACTAAGAACTCTATTTTCTAAGAAAAGCCTGAATAACAGGAATTCAATGCATTGTTACAAATTGAAACTTATCTTATTGCACAAACTTTGCCTTGCATTGTTGGTCATGAGATATATATTGTTGATCCTTGCATAGTGTTTGTGAATTGCGTGTTGATACCATTGTTGATATGCATTGTTGCACAAACTTGGTCATGAAATATTTCTCATAATATCCCTTGTCATAACAATGAATATCGATTTTTTATCGATAATAATTTTTTTTTCCGAAATCTGAGATAGTCAGTGACCTTCCTCATGCTTTGAAAGAGAAGTATGCAAAATTTCAACAAGATCGGAATAAAACTGTAGATTTGTATGAAAAACAAACGCACAAACATTCTTCTTTATATATACACTAGAAGAGGTACCCGGCGTTGCCCGGGATAATTACACTTGCACAAACTTTTCCTTTCATTGTTAGTCATGAGATATATATTGTTGGTTCATGCAGTGTGTTTGTGAATTGCGTGCTGATACCATTGTTGAGACCTATTGTTGCACAAACTTTGCCTTGCATTGTTGGTCATGAGATATTTCTTATTAATATGCCTTGCCATAACCATAAATATCGATTTTTTATCGATATTTATTATTTTTCCGAAATCTGAGGTAGACAGTGACCTTCCTCATGCTTTAAAGGTCATGTATGCGAAATTTTATCAAGATCGGAATAAAACTGTAGATTTGTATAAAAAACATACAGACAAACAGACCCACAGACAAACCCACAAACATCCTTCTTTATATATATAGAAGATAGACTAGCAAAGGTACCCGGCCTTGCCCGGGATAATTACACTTGTAGTTAAACAGAAGAATCTCAAAAAATTACATTAAATTTTGCAATATCTTAAAAATAAACACATGAAAATGCTTAGAATTAATACAGTAAAAATTCTTAATGAAAATTCTAAAAAATTTTTTTTTAAAGCTCACAATGGCTGGACCTCTCCAAGGATGCCACTGCTAGTCTAAATAATTTCATACTCACGCAATATTACCTCAGATGTACACTTGATGTTGTTGCAATTTCCACTCTCCTCTCAATGTGTTGAAGCAAAACCTGGTCATTCATCACTTTGTGCATTCTAGCGGTCGCCGATTCTTTTATTTACTTGCTTCCCATTTGCGCAGTATATCGCGGAGCTAAAGGAGTGCTTCCTCTATCGTCTTTCCACTCTTTCTCAATAGTCTGCTAACTCTCCATTATCTCCAGTTACTGATCATTTTTAAAGATTTTTCAAGAAATTGTTAAGTACTAAGAACTCTCTTTTCTAAGAAAAGCCTGAATACCAGGAATTCTATGTATTGTTATAAATTGAAACTTATCTATATTGCATCATCATTTTATGTTCATTGTTATAAGTCTTGGAAAAAATGTATTTAACATTGCATCATCATTTTGTGCTCATTGTTATTGGTGAATTGCGCGTTGATACCATTGTTGATGCGAACACGATGGGCCTATTGTTGCACAAACTTTTCCTTGCATTGTTGGTCATGAGGTATATATTGTTGGTCCATGCAGTGTGTTTGTGAATTGCGTGCTGATACCCTTGTTGAGACCTATTGCTGCACAAACTTTGCCTTGCATTGTTGGTCATGAGATATTTCTTATTAATATGCCTTGCCATAACTATGAATATCGATTTTTTATCGATGTTTATTATTTTTCCGAAATCTGAGGTAGACAGTGACCTTCCTCCTGCTTCGAAGGTCAAATAAGCCAAATTTAATCAAGATTGGAATAAAACTGTAGATTTGTATAAAAAAATGACTTAGTTTCGAATCTGCAACCTGAAACATTGAATCATGATAATGTTTTTAGATGCAACAAATAAATAAATATTTTATATAGTACATAAACCTTTTATTTATTTATCAATGGACGAGTCTACAGAATCATGTACATCGGTAATACTGAATAAGGGCTTAGAATAACTGATTTATGAAATATAAGCTCGAGTATCGAGTCTCTCGACATGTCGAGTAAACACAGTGTCTATACTGAAGGTTCCTCTCCTTACTCGCGTCTGTGGTCACAGTCGAATGCGGGACAACAAACACGGCACGTGTAAGCTTTTTGCAGTATCTAAAATAATAAAAAGAGTGTATTTTTTATGACGAAAAATTAAAATTATTCACGCGTAACGCTCTTTTTAGCCGGAAAGTTATTCTTAACTATAGAGAGGAAGGAATTTGTAGAAATAAATTAAGCACTTCAAAGTAAATGTACACAGAAATTATGTAACCAGGGCGTAAATTATAGATAAGTTGAAGACTTCAAAAACATAAAAGATCTAAATGTTTCAAAATAATAAATTATGAATTAAATTGTGAAATATAAAATATATTTATTGTAATGGAAATGAGTTTATTCCAATACACTAGGATTCATTAGTCTTCATTCAAAACGCTAAAAACAAAAAAGTAGGCCATTACATGGCTAGGTAAGAGAGCGAAGTATAGTTGCGCTATCTGTTGCCACACATTAATATATTTCATAATATCTCTGTAGTAAAGATTTAAACAAGAATGATTTTACCGCCAAAGCGGATAAATGGAGCACATTTTCGTGTTATAGCATCATACATGGTTATATAGAATTAACCAACATTTTAAAACACTTTAGAAAAAATATATAAATATGAAAACTAAATTGTAAATTACTATTTATGTAGAGAGAATATGAACAAATAAACTTGAAGAACTGAAAGGTTAAATGGAGAGTGAAGTTATTCTTTATATATTTGAACAAATAAAATTTGTTCGTACTTATTCGTGCTCTGTCCCATAGTAATGGTTTGGTGAAAACAGAGTGTAAAAAAGTTAATTCGTTTTCAAGTTATCGTAATAAATAATACGCTCCGTACGAATAATAAAATTCTTTTGATTTAGAGACCGTTCTGCCCTTTCAATAATCGCATCCTCCACGCGTACCTTCTCATTAACGTTTAGAGCAGGCGCAGAACCGAACCGATGTGCTCAGTACGCCGGGTACCTCTGCTTGTGTGCTAATAAAAACTATTGCTCAGACAACAATGGTCACGTGTCTTTTCAGTTCCTGCGTGTGCTTCAAGCCGGCGCCAACAATGGTTAAACGTGCATCAACAATGGAAAACTGTTTCCGTAACACTTTTTGGTGTCGGTTTTCGCATCACGTTTTTTGTAGATAGATGTCCAGCCTTAAAACATTATCATGTTAAAAACTAGATGGAACCCGCTAAAATTTGCTCGTTATATTCACTCATGACATGTTGTTACGAGTTGTTTGATATATTACATGCCACATCTTAGCATTGAAAGTTCCAACGGTACCATATGGTATCTTATGGTACCGTTAGGGCACGTGCTACTTAACCAATTCCCACTTTCATTATTTACTGGTTATATTCACTCATGACACGTTGTTTGATATATTACATGCCATTTCTTAGCATTGAACGTTCCAACAGTACATATGGTACAATATGGTACCATTAGGGCACGTGCTACTTAACCAATTCCCACTATCATTATTTACTGGTTATATTCACTCATGACACGTTGTTACGAGTTGTTTGATATATTATATGCTATATCTTAACATTGAAAGTTTCAACAGTACCATTTGGTACCATTAAAACACGTACTACTAAAAAATTCACACAATCGTTATTTATGCGTTATATTCAGTCATGAGAAATACACGTGCACGTGCCACTAGACCAATATCTGCTATCACTATTTTTTTTTTATATATTCGTTCATGAGGCGTCGTGACGATTTGTATGATATATTACATGGCATGTCTGGTTATAGAAAATTGTTAAGGGGGTATCATAATGGTACCATTAGAGCACGTATCTATTCCGGCTATCTCACGTTCTTACTTGTTCGTGCTCTGTCCCATAGTAATGGATTGGTGAAAACAGAGTGTAAAAAAAGTTAATTCGTTTTCAAGTTATCGTAATAAATAATAAGCTCCGTACGAATAATAAAATTCTTTTGATTTGGAGACCGTTCTGCCCTTTCAATAATCGTCATTCACGTGCATCCTCCACGCGCACCATCTCATTAACGTTTTGATCACTTGCAGACCCAAACCGATGTGCTCAGTACGCCGGGTACCTCTGCTAGTGTGCTAATAAAAACTGTTGCTCAACAACAATGGTCACGTGTCTTTTCAGTTCCGGCGTGTGCTTCAAGCCGGCGCCAACAATGGTTAAACGTGCATCAACAATGGAAAACTGTTTCCGTAATACTTTTTGGTGTCGTTTGTCGCATCACGTTTTTTGTAGATAGATGTCCAGCCTTAAAACATTATCATGTTAAAAAAAACAAACAAATCCACAAACAAACCCACAAACAAACAAACAAACATCCGTCGTTATATGTATAGAAGATTAGGTTGTGAACTGTTGAAGGATTGCAGATCAGCTCAGCTTGTCATTGTTGTAAGGCCAATTGGACTAAAGAATAGTGACTATATTTTAGCACTGTATCGTAAGCATTTCAAGCATTGTAAGAAAGTGTATCTGAAGGTGTTTGAACTGTTGAAGAATAATATTGTATTTGTTTAACTGTCAGTTGATCTTTGCTGTGTGTTGGGAAATTATAGATAAGACTTAGTTAAAAGCTGGCATAAAAAATTTTCTTGTAAATGAGATGCATTGTATACTTAGAAACCGCATGAATTGAGGAAAAAATTAAAGGAAATAAATTCGGCGATCTAACAGGAAAGCAAGAGCAGGGGAGAAGAAAAAGCGGGAGAAAAAAACAAGAGTTAATGAAGAAATCGAGTCCCCTGCACCCCGGGAGAGGAATAGAAGAGTCGAACGAGAGAGAAGGCGTGAACCAAGCCTCCGATTGGAGAAGGAGGTAGAGGCGGAAGAAAATAAGAAAAAAAGAAGGCAGAAGGGTTTGAGCTTCCGAGGAGAAAGGAATGATTTTCAAGAGGAGCGATGGTTTGGACAAGGGCGTTGGAAGAAGGACAACGAATACTCGCAAGCCAAGGAGAGGAATTTTCAAGGCGTATCTATTGACGCTGAGAATTTTCGACTTGCCGAGAGAAGAAACGAGCGACAGCTCGACGAGAAGGAGGAACGTTTCTGCTTCAAGTGTGGAGATTAGTAATAGCAGTAAGCACGAAACGATAGAAGAGCCCGCCCGAGAAACGAAAGGATTAGCATCGTCTCCAGTTGCACATGCAAGTGTACGTAGATTTAGGCGAAGACCACGAACTTTTGTGAACACATGTTACGATAATACGTATGATCGAAGCTTTCTCGCCCGCCCCCGACGTACGCATCGACCGTGCTCATTAGTGACGCCCCCCGACTTGGAAAAGGCTTCCGCGCACGAGCTTGTATCCGAGGAAGACCTTTTCGCAAGCAATAGACGGTTATTATCGAGAACCGAACACTCTGCTGGATTCACCAGCGAGTGCATTGAACCCGTGAGGCCAGAGACCCCGACACCGACGCGATCCGACGACGCCGCGGACTGCCCGCCACTTCTCGGCGACCCCTTGGTGTGCTGCTCGATTAGTTCGCCGAATGAAAGCGTCCGCGAGGACACCCAGCCAGCCAAGGAATCTGAGGACCTCCGGAGTTTAGCCACGACGAATTTGGACGGCTCGACGTGCGTCCAAAATGAGCCCGTACTGCAAAGTGCCCCAGACCGATTGCCGCCGACGACGAAGGCATTGCGAGCGCGCGACCAGCAGAGATCTCGTGCGACCGCGCTCGGCTTTTGCGTCTACTGCTCGGGGTACTGTAGCATTGTGTATTAATGGCTTAATTTTCATTAATAAGTCCAGTAGACTTTTAAGTGACTTTATAATTTCTCTCCTGAGTAGTCTGAACTGTCCTTACTTATGAATTAAATAATGACTTTCTCTTCATGGTTGGCCATGCTTATGATAATTTATTAATGATAAATTTTATCTTCTATGTTCGTAGTGTTGGGCATCGATCAAATAAACCCTCTAAGGTCACTGCGCTCCGTGTCTGCGGTGACGAGTATTACAGGGACCAATCGTCCCCAGCAATTCCGGCACATTAAACTTGAAGGCTGCATTCCCTTTCGCACCACCTCATCGACAACGTTGTCTGAAGATTATTGTATATAGCTTAATTACAATTTCTTTACAAATCGCTAAACGAATATTTAATTGTATCCCAATTGATTCAATTGCATTCATTAAATTACTTATTTGAATTTATGCATATCAACGTCTCTCTCCCTCCCTTCTCTTTACACGATCTGCATCTAGTTAGGTTAAATTTCATAAAATTAACTTTTATTAAAAAAAAAAGTCGTGAAATAGTGATTCCTCAATTTAGTTTATTTCCGTTTGTAAACTTTTGATTTTGCATGCTTAATAAATAATTGTTAAAATCATTTTTTGAGTCACATACCCACAATAAAGCTTTAATTACGCAAGGCAATAAAAATTCTATCCGTTTCCTGATTCTAAATAGTCACTAAAATCACTAATTTTGGATCAAGCAAAAACGAATATGGCAATGAAAGTTTTTATTAGCCCCTTGTTTTCAAGATACACAACAGTCCACTGGAGGAATCAGGATTTACACTTTCGTGCACACATTTGGCAAGCGTTCATGATTTTCACCGAAAGTCACCCAAATGGGTGGATTTAGAGTTTCGCGCACACTTTTGGCAAACGTTCATGATTTTTACCGAAAGTCAGAGAGACATCGACTTAAAGGTAAATTGAAGAAGAAGAAAATTCCTGTGATGTTTAATAAGCATAATTATACTAGCTGATATGCCCGGTGATGCTCTGGCTGCTTGTTTGATGAAATTTTGCAATATCGGAATTTGGATATACGTATGAACACATAAAAAATCCTTACAATTAATACAGTAAATATTTACTTTAGAAAAACGAAGAATTCTTTAAAATGCTCGTACTGGAATTTCATGCACTATTGGGCTTGGCCAGGAAAATTCGACATTGGATCCTGAACTTTTTAGCATATCAAAGAAAGGCTATGAGTAATGTATTATTTGTGTTTAAAATTTTAATAGCTAGATTGAATGTGTTAAGGAAGAATTTACAGCCCCATGAACATCCGTCTTCAACATGAAACTGTTTCAATAAAGTTGTTTGTATCCAGTCACAAAGCCTGGAATCATGTCCTAATATTGGCAGTATCAGTTTTTATTGCAAAAGATTGACCTCTCACAAAATCAGTTGTGATCTTTATAATTTTATAATAATATTACCCGGCTCGCCCGGGTGGAAAAGATGCGTTGAGAAATTTTTTTAATGATTGTTATGTTAAAAATTGAACTATGATTAATAAGTATGAACGAAATGCAAGAAAATGAGAAGCAGTCTAGAAAGCCGTCTCCAAACTTTTCATAACCATTATAAAACAAAAATAATTTAACAATGAACTGGGAACAATGGGATTATTTAAATTATATGTACAAAAGTAAATAATGAAAAAAAATGATAAGAAAAATGAATCAGCTACACAGGCAAGCTGGCATGGATTGTCAAGTAATTGCGCATTCAAGTCCATTTCAGTAACGTGATCGCCTCTGATGCCCGAGTACGCGGGTTCGATCCCGGCCGAGGACGACGAGGATTTTTCAGGGGGAAATCCTGAGATCACGTACTTCCTTCGGAAGGGAGGAAAGCCGTTGGTCCCGTGTTGTCGTTGGCCAGCTGCACGTTAAAGAACCCCTACGAGGCAAAATTTGCGGCCCCTATAACGCCGTCCTGAAATGACCATAGAAGTTGAAAAGGACGTTAATACCAAACAAACCAACCAACCAACCAACCATTTCAGCAAACAACGTTGTATGTCTTCCCTCTGTGGCCCAAAAACATGTAGATTTCGACAGCTAGACACGTAGGAGCAAGCAACGTATAACTGACCGTGAGAGAAGAAAGCTGCGACCTTGAAGTTCTGGAAAAGTGGAATAAAATGAAACATTTTTCGTCTGATATGCCCGTCGGGCATTGCTCAGGCTGTTTGTTCCAATTGTTAACAAAATGAAGCCAATTGAAGCCACCAAAATGAAACCAATTGAAGCCATGGCAGTTCTGGGCAGGGTTGAGCCTTGATGTTGTTAGCTGTGTGGCTTCTTTGTTTTTGACGATTTTGGGCCCAAGGAATAATTAATTCAAAACCATTCCTCAAAGTTTCCGTGAAAAAGGATCGGGAATTTTCACCATAAATTGAAAATTCGGACTGTGAAATACGAAACGAAATTGAAAATGAAACCATGATCGAAATATAAAATACTTCAAATAAACTTATCATTCCATGAACGGACTGTGAAAAAAATATTAATCAGGTATCCTCATGTTCAGCCATGTGTTTTGCTCACTTTCGGACTTTCCCACTTCAAGTATGCAGCAGGTTTCCGGGTCTATCTTTCATTTTGCTTCTATAAACGAAATTAGTTAATAAAATAATATTAATATGTCAAATAACGCGCAATTTCTGTTGTTGTAGTCAACAATTGGATTGCTGTATTTATGGAAAAAGCGATTTCATCATGTCTCTCGCATGAGTTTGGCTACTATAATGTAATTTAACGTTCGTGCAACTTAACTGCGCCGTCTGGCCTCGCCATCTAGTGACATACTTTAAAAACAAAGTCTATTCAAACTCTTCGATAAGATAGTATAGCCATCTAGTGACATCCTTTGAAAACTAATCAACTTTTCGAAAAATAGAAATAACTTAAAAAATTGATATAAACACGATATAAAAAGTACCCTGCTGAAAACACAGCAACACTAACTACGTACACGGAAAATTTCGTGGAGATTCCTTGAGTATTTTCTGAGTTATGAAAGGAAATAAGTCAGAGAGGGAGCATGGCAGCAGGCAGACGGAAGGATGCTTTAGAGTAGTAAGTATTTTTTATTTTTTTATTTATTTATCTATTTATGAATTGAGGTCCAATATGTCCATCCAGGGCCTGTATGGCCAGAGGCCGACGAGTTGGGTCCCCGGATCGACCTGGATTCACGACTGCTGTATGATGGTGGCAGCAGCAGCCGGGGGGGGGGGGAGGTGAAGATTGGCTATCACGGATGGTCACCTATCCAGTGACTAGCCGTGCTGATATAGCTTAACTTCACAGAAGGTTGTGTTCAGTGAAAGCCCACCAGGCCACGGCCTCCCCCGTGTTTAAGGGAAAGATAACACAATACCTCATGTTTCATTAAACCTCGTCCTTTCAATGTGCTCATCGCTTACAGTTCCACAGTGTTCAGCGAAAAAATCAAGCTGGGAGTGCAGTAAATTTTTAGGGACATATTGTATCCAAGGTCGAGGTACATTTGTAGGAGTTCTGTCACCAATTTTTGATAGTTTTGACTTTTCTGTTGCCTAGAAATCCTCGTACCACACCTTAAGGCTTCCCACAAACCAGCCATAGTGAGATTTTATAATCCAAGCAGGTTCTGTATCTTGAAAACAAGAGCTAATCTGAAATTTTTATGGTGATTTTCGTGTTTAACGAGACAAAATATTTCGGAAATAGTTATTTTTGATTGCTTTGGTTTGGTTGGTATTAGCGTACTTTTCAACTGATATGGTGTCATGTGGAAATTTGATAATGAAGAGAGTGTAGACAGTGGAAGTTAAAACATATGACAGAAGGCGGAAAAATAAAGTAATGGATAATTTTTATTAAATAATTTGTAAATTAAATAAACTTAAGTCGTACTTAACTAGTAAACTTAACTAGTTGACTTAACCAAATTATTGCAAAACCGCATAATATATATCACTTAAATATCAATATCACAACGATATCAATACACAATTATCAGCACAGATCCTGTACCCAGTTATGAAATGAAGCACTAAACACATAAATCACAAACACACAGGTGACGTTCTAAATCACACATTCACTTGGATTCCGCAATAGCTTTAACGTTGAGTTGCGTACGAAAAGGGCTCCGTACTGAGCACTTAATAGGTAGGCGCAGACGACCCGAAGACAAATTTAGATAAGTGAATCACAATTATATTTAACCTTGTGGACGCTGAAAATAGAGAGAATCATCAAAAGTAAGTATTACACCATTGGATGAGCTACTCGTCTCCTACTATTCGTGCGAGAAATGTATACGGTGAACTGAGGTAGCGAATGAGTAAAAGAATGTCAACGGAGTTAATGAAGGAGAATAAAAGATAGTTTCAAACTAGGGTAAATCCCACTTCGTTCATGATATAAGCCTTTAAGCCATAGGGCCACAAACTTCTTATTGTGGAGCGGTAAGATAAACTATAGCTCTTCAGTTCCGAGAATATTTGTTTGGATACTGAGCACTTAAAAATATTTGGATGCGAGCTTGTTTGTATAAAGTCCGTAGCAGCAGGATGAATCCCGTGAGGCAGGCTCGGGATATGTAATTGTTCATATAAAAAACACAGATTCTCAGCCACACTCATCTCGCCACGTCGACAGAATTTAGAATTCGTTATAGCAAGGGGTCCACGACAGCGACGTTCTCAGGTTTTACTCCCTCGTTCGTTTTAGCGGGCTCCGGAATCTCTGCAGCCGATGTCGTTCGTTCACCAAGGCTCCGACTTATCGTTGACAGAACTCGGCCTTTCGCTGCCGCTTTTTCCGAGGAACCATTTTCAGAGCCTCTCTCGCCACGTCTTCTTCCGAGCACCTCCTCATTGCGACTCCCCTGATCACGGGTTCTCTCATACGTAAATTTCGTCTGTGTCTCCGATTGGTCTCCTGCGTATTGTGCTGTTGCTGACGATTATTGCGTCGGTTCGTTCTCAAATTCACACCAGAGACATAGCGAGTAACGAACCGTCTGCTAGTGTCATCGGAATTCTAGGTGGAATTTGAATTCCGTGACATATGGTTACTTCAGGACGGCGTTATAGGGGCCGCAACTTTTGCCTCGCAAGGGTTCTTTAACGTGCAGCCGGCAAATGACTACACGGGACCAACGGCTTTACTTCTTTTCCGAAGGAGGTGTGTGATCTCAGGATTTCCCCCCAGACAAAATTCTCGTCATCCTCGGCTGGGGGAGAACCCGCGTCCTCGGCTATTTTTGAGCCCGAAACATTTTCGGGGTTGAGCGGTGTTATTGAAGTGTTAATAGACTCATGCTCGATCTATTTGTAGTGAATTACTGCTGAAACATAATATTTAAGTAGGCTTAAGTAGAATTATTAACCAGTTATCTAGAATTATACTTCTTAGGTAGATTGCAAGCGTTAAATTTGGTACATTTGCACCTAGGAATATTAAAAAAACTAAGGATTTCACATTTTTGTTCCCCGGCTTGGACACATTGTTAGTATTGAGGAAATCTTTATGATTAATTAGTGTTTAGATAGAATTTTAACTAGTTGATTTAATTGGCTTACATCCAGAAGTGAACAACCCATTTTTCAGTGCTTGTTGGGTTCTCCAATGCTATACCTCCCATCTCAGGTGAACAAGGGGAGATTAACGTCTCGTTTTTAATTTCTATTATAGTGTTCATGTTACTGGGTGGCTAGATGACATGAAGATGTACACCGTATTTTAAAAGCGTTTGCACCTAGGTGAATGATGTTTGGCGTTCTTGCAATATATTAAACCAGTGAAATTAATCGGACCAAGAAAGACCTCGAGCTTTAGGAATAGGGTGTACAGTATTTAGAGCAAAGCTCAAGGAGAATGTAGCAAATAAGCTACTGAACTAGAATTGTCATAATATCTTATGAGGTACTCAATGATAGATTGGTTTAGTTGTTTGAAAAAATCAAATAGAGCGTGACTTATTAAAGGAATCACACGATGTCAAGCAGAGGAGGAAAGAGTCGGTATCTGAATTCTCAAGTCGACTCAAGCTTGCCATGGCCGAAATTTATACATATGGAACTGGAATGGAGTACTAAGAAAGATGAAATATTACTTAGAAGTTTAAAATAGTTTGGCAATTCAGCATAAATTAGTTTTAATGATAGCAGCCCCTAAAACTTATCAAGAAGCATTAAGAATGGCTATTGATTCGTAAGAGATGGAAAGAAAGAATCCACCACAATCCGAATTTAAGGTAAGAACAGAGTCAGTACGTACCAAGCCAAATACGATGGAACTATAAATAAAAGAAATGTCGGACAAAAACGCTCAATAAAGAGATGTTGGACAAAAACGCTCGAGAGGTGTGCTGCATAATGTCAATTTTCATTGCTCTGCTCTTATTAGTGTGAGGCACAAATCACAAGGGTAAAACAAGAGGGAAGCACCAAACATATGGGCACATAAAAGTAGCAATAAGTTACACAAGGAATGAAAGTTTTGCTGAAGGTCAAGTATTGAGGTGAAAAATGGAATGGCCCATTTAAGGTAATAGTAAGTAGAAAATAGAAAGTCATGATTCAAGGAGATCCACACAGGGATATTAAGGCTGTTGCAAAAAATAAAGTCCAATTGTGTATTAGACATAAGAAGCATTGTGTTGATCAAGGATCTAAAGTGAATGGTGATAAAGTAACCAATTGTAAATGTCAGAAGATAATGGAAAGTAATACAGGAAGGAATTGAAACACTGATAGTATAGGAGGTCATGAGGGAAGTGAAGGTGAGGCAGACAGAGATAATCTATTTACTCTTAAAACCAGCAATCCTCCTAAAGCAGAACCTCGATATTTTTGAGGAGGAAACCACATCTTGATTTAAACCTCAATATAGGCAATAAATTTAAATAATATATTGGCAGTTTTAAGAAATAATTAAGTGTATATAAGTGTTGTTAGTTTGGAATTAGGTATATGAATATCAATTAATAGATTTTTATTGGTTGTTTCATAGATATTTACCTTTTTTCAGTTAATTAATGTAATGATTGTATTTCTTTAGGATTAAATTATGTGTTATCTGAAATTTTTTCAGATGCCGTAAGTGTAGAGATAATAATAATAATAACAAAATGGTTTTTAAAAGTTTGAGATTGATCAACTCCATTGTTGTCTATTGATAGAAGCATAATTTGGAAAAACTGCTCTCATCAGACGTCTTTGACATCAAAACAGTCCATTAGACGCCAAGAATTTAGCTTATTTTTAATGGAGGCTTTCATCAGTGCACTCTTGATAGTTCACTTACTGATTCGAAGGAGTTTTACGCCATCCCTATATCTTAACGATTGCTGTATGATGGTCGCAGCAGCTGGAACCGACGGCTTTACGTGCCCTCCGAAGCACGGGGGGAGATGGAAATTTCCAGGTGGTCACCCAACCTGTCGTTAGCTGCGCCCAAGGTTACTTAACTCCACCATTGCATTGAGCAAGGCGAGACAACTGGGCTACGGCTGCCCCCTGATAATTCTCTTACGATATATTTCAAGTATTTTACGGTATATAAAATGCTTTTCAATGTTATAATAATTGCTTTTTAAGTCCGGCTAGAATCATTGCAAATATAAAAGGGATTTTTTATATTTCCTTCCAATGAAGAAAGGTTTTGAAATGGTAAATTGCGCTTCCTTGAAAGAAAATCGCGATTTTTAAATCGTCATGAGTATGTAATTTGCATTTCGACAAATGATTTATTATCACTTTTTTTGTTGTCCTCCTTTACCTTTTCGGTGTGGAGGATTTTAATAACCATTGAAACTATTTGAAATTTAATCTAGTAATTTCGAATAATAATAATTATTAACTGGAGATACGTCTCCAAGCATAGGTTTGATGGTTTGGAGTGGAGAAATTCTCGATCTGCGGGCCAAGTTCCCGTCTCCCATTGGGCTTTCAACCGTGACAACTTGGCTGTCTTTAAGACACCTTGAGACAGCTTGGCTGTCCGTGGTGTCTGCGATAGCCCAACTGGTAGAGGCATCGGCCATGATAGTCGAGGTTCCTGGTTCGAATCCGGGTCGCAGAATTTTTCCTTCCATTTTTTAATTGAAAAATCACTAGTAATTTCGGTTTTCTAATAAACACTGCTACGGGGAAAAGCCAATAACATTCGGAATCATTCATAAGAGAAAGAAAACAGAAGTAGGATTGTTCAGAAAAGAATGTATAAAACACTGGATAATTAAAAACCCAATGTATAAGGTTTGTAGATTTATGCATATAAGTTACTGTTGTATGAATGCTACTTAAGGCAAGTATAGGAAATTGACTAGTTAAAAGACAAGGGAACTACACGAATATGTACCTCACAGATTCACACCAAAGTGATAAATGTTACTCATCTAAAGCTACTATTGATGCTTTCAAAATGAGAAAATGCTAAATTTTGTTTCTTTAAAAATAAACAAAGAAACTTTGAGCCATACAAGACTCCATTGTAAAGCGGTATGCATGTGTTTTATTGCGTTCTCAATTTCTTTCTTCCACTACTCAACAATACGCATGAATCCACTTCACCTGAAAGCAACGCTATCACTTCCAAGGTAAGCTTGCATGTAAAAAAATGCTCTTAAAACTATGTATATGTACCTTGTGAGTCAGTTGATCGATGTGGTATCTCATCATGTAGAAAGAGTCGGGGGACGCCAATGGGATAGTGCAATTTGAATGGGACAGTTGGCTTAGAGATGACATTGAACAAAAGAGAACTGTTAGTCAGTATCGATGACATATTCTAAGATTCCATATTGAATCGTGAATTATATCATTGCAGATTTGATATGGACTTGATGGAAATAAAATTGCATACTGAGTATTCCGTGATACAGCCATATTTTCCATTGAAGTACCAGGGTATCATCAGGGATTGTAATTATCTCAACCGAAATCTGATGTTCTTGTCGCCTGGCTTCGCCCTCAGTGAACGCAAGTCTTCGAAATTTTGCAGGAAGGTTTTTCAAGCTCGCGTGCCTAAAAAGCAATTTCCCCGTTTTTCGATTCGAATTTTAAGCAAGCGAAAACTGAAAAAATTCGTTTTTTACCAAAATTTCTGACTTAGCAAAGAAGCTCGGAGAAATGCTTTGTGAGGGGGGGGCCAAGGGAAACCAAAAGTTTCCCATTAGGATTAAGTTTTCCAAAATTTCTGCCCCTCCTTCCCGTTTTCTGTTCTTGCCGCCTATCCAATGGGGAAATGCAGTGAGCTTCAAAATTGCGCACGGAGGCTGTGAAAGACATATGTAAAAAGGGAGCATTCGTTGATGTTTGAAATACGATTTTTAAAGGGGTGGGGGGGGGGAGGCAAAAATAAAAAAAATGCTAAATAGGCCTAATTTTGACGTTCGAGCTGGTCATTCTTAATCTGTGGCAACTTCACGTACGACTAAGATATTTGGACCAAGAGTAATTCACATAATTTGCAAGCAAACAATTTCTGATTTTTTAAATTTTCTACCCGTTTGCGCTCCTACGGCCCTCCCTAAAAATATGCAAGTTTTTCCGGATTTTTGCGAGTAAACATAGGCCTAGATTAATAAAATTTGGTACGAAGATGGCAATTAACGAGATCAACTGTCTGCTTAGTTTTTTATCATTACTATATCTAGATGCACTTTTCCAGTATAATATGTTTTCGGGATTTTTACTAGTTTTTTTTGTTTTTCGTTTTCATAAATTACCATAAAAACTGGCATGTCGGAACCAAAAAACTCTCTTAGATATGATTTCGTAAAAAAAAGATGTAGAACTTCATTTTCCGTATCTCGATTAAAAAAATGTAAATATTGCAGTAAGTTTCATACGGATATGTGCTTAAAAAGCCAAATTGAAAATTTTCTCTGCTTTTTCATTTTAAATTGATTGCACATGCGTAAGCGTGGAATTTCCACAGCAACGAGTGATTTCCGGTATTTGTATATCAGCTTCCGGTATGATCTTGGTAGAGCATATACAAAAATTAAATTTTGTTTCATATTTTGGTTTACGGAATAAATGTAAGCGCTGGTATTATTAGGACTAAGTTGTTGGTTTTTAACATGAGCTCGGGATATACCGGGTACTTCAGCTACTCTATGTAAAATAATCCTTTTCGATTCTTCAATATAATTTTTTACTATATCAGTTCTAAGCTTTTTTTCATGCTTTCATTTTTTTCTGCATATTCACATTCAGATATTGGAAAAATTTACTAAAAAATAATCCGAACAACGTCGAGCTAGTTTCCGAATAAAATAACTAATGATGAAACTTGAATTTTACCAAAACGTTGTTATATTTGATTTTTATTTCAATAATCTCATTTATTTATCGGGATACCATCCTAATCAATTATGTCATATAGAATTGAAGGAGCCGGCGTTGTTCTATTTTATGTTATATTTTATATTCATCTTTGGCCATCGTATCTGACCGGAGAGTTTGTCATCATCTAGAAAGGGAATCTTCGGAGTTTGGTAACTCTGTGTAATTCATTTGATTATGCAATCATCTACATAAGAAATCGACGTGAGAGTAATATCCAGTGTTTTAAGAATAACTTTATTGAATTAAATGAATTTAAAATTTGAAATTCTCCTTAGATAGACATTTCTAAATTATCATTTAGATAGGTATATTTTATGAATTTTTGTTCTTGTCCACTTTTTAAATTTGTTCTTGTCCAGAGGTCCTTACTTATTACTTGTGATTATTAAGTCGCAAAAATCCCATAGAAAACATTTAAGTAAAAAGGTCCAAGATGATAGTGTTCTTCATCAAAATTAACAAAAAATGCGTTTTATTTCTCTAGTAAAAAAATCTTATTATTGAATTAACTGATGTAATTAATAATATTGTAAATTGACTAGGAAGATTGTTATAAAGCCATACTTCCTGAATATTGTTCTAAGAAAAACAACAAAGGATAAATGGTATTTTTTTCATTCTTTATATCTAGTTTTAAATTTTCTCAATTCCAGGAATAATTTGTTTAGCCATTCTACTAGTTACTATGTCTTTGTTCTCCATGGTTATAACAGGGAAGAGGTAGAATGAGAGGAGAAGCTCCGCTCATTTGTTGAAATAAAAGCGATCGTAGCGATAGGTTCGGAAACTGAATAAATAAACAAAACCACGTGATCAGGTTGTAGAGCAAGTGATCGCTTTCTGCCGTTAATGCAACACCAACGAGAGAGAAGACATCATCCAATGACGTATATTAAAGATAGACTCCGAAGTAACTGTTGTAGCTTGAGGCAAATTGGGAAGCTCCATGCCCAGAACTGTCATGGCTGAAAGTGAGTGAAGATGATGCAAAAACACGTGGCTATATATGACAGTAGCTAATTAATAATTCTTTCACACGCCGATCACGGAGTGATAAGTTTATCTTTTCGTTTACTTTGTATTTGAAGTATTTTATTATATTTTATAAACAATTTTTCGATCAGGGTTTCAATTTCAATTTCATTTCGATCGTCTTTCAGTTATGTATTTTCATTTTAGTTACGTATTTTTGATTTATGTTTGTGGAAAATAATTCCTCATCCTTTTTCGTGTCTTTTTGTAAAGTTGTACGCAGAATAACTCTGAGGAATGGTTTTGAATTAATTATTCCTCGGGCCAAGAATGTTCAAAAACAAAGCAGCCAGATAGCTAATTACTCCACGGCTCACCCCTGCTAGGAACTGTAATGCCTCAATTTGCTTCACTTTGTTGGCTCTAGTAACAATAGGATTTGAAGTGTAACTTTAATATACATCATTGGCTCATCACTGAAATGCCATACATTGTTACATCATCCAACTTGGTCATAATTTCGGGCTTATTATTGGTAGAAACACGCTTAACAATTGACGACGTGTTAATTTTCCAGTGGTGTGCAATTTCGCTGCCACTTGCCTGTACACATTTGAGTACGCAGAATGCGAAAGAGCGGTGTTGGTATGAGAAATTAGTGTCTTACTTTTGAAGCACAGGACATAGTACTTCAAGTAATTTGCAAAATATTACTTTCTTCATTCGGTATAAAAGTTTGAATTTATCATTGTTAAATTTTAATCATGTCTATATAAGTTGTATATTCCATAGTTTTTTGGGGTTTTTTGCCAAAGAGGGTGAATACTAGGACGCTTTTTTCTGAGATGATTTTGTGTAATAATATTAGCAAGTTGCACAAATAACAGAGTATCTTCATCTTCTGAGGACAACATACTAAGTGGAAAGTCGGTGGCAAAATAAGATACTTGCCATTTCAGTGCGTGTTAAACCACTTTGACACCACTTCGCCACCACTCCACTCCCACAGCATGTTGTTGCCACGCACCATTTCTTAACCACGCCACTGCCATTACACTGCCACACCAACTCAGTGCGTGCCTTGTAAGGGATTCTTCAGCTTCGCGAGCCCTTGCCTGTATTTCTCTCATAGCCTTGTGTGAAAGAAACACTTACCTTATTAAGTAAATCATTCCCCATTTAAACAGGAAATGTTGCAGGAGGTGAAGACATTTATATGAATCGGTGTAGTCATGGTAATGTACAGGTGATTATAATTAAAGTCCCTTTGTAAAAATGCTATAAAAAAACAACCATGAGTCCGAATGACTTCAAATTTGGACTGAGCATTCTTGAAGAAGGGGCATTTGATATGGATAAGAAAAAAAAATAGTTCCAAAATTTATCACTAGATGGCGCTGTAAGCGGCATATTATGCCTAGGAGGATTTGTACTATGCAAATTGAAAGATACGCATGCGCATGAGACATTGCATGTGTTATAAAAACGCAGGCCTCATGGCGTTCTCGTCATATTTGTATCTCAGCAGCTTGCCATGGGTCTGTCAATGAAGGATCGCTCTCTGCTTGTGAAGCTCTTTTACAAGAATGGCGACTCTGCCATAGCAGCTTTAAAGAAATTTCGGGTATTAAAGGGAATGAAAAAAGGATGTGGTCCGATGTCTGCAAAGGCTCTGAGGTGTATGATTAAAAAATTCCAAGCGACAGGTTCTTTTGCAGTGAAATCTGGCAGAGGGAGGAAAGCAGTTGCTTTGACGTCAGTAGAAGATGTGGCTGAAGCATTAGAGGAAGGGTCGAACAGTGGTGTGCAAACGTGCAGTGCACGGGGAATTGCCCGAACTTTAGACATGCCTGTGAGCATGGTCAATAAAATTTTACGCAATATCCTGCATTGTTATCCCTATAAAATTACCCATGTTCAGGAGTTACTTCCTGCTGACCTGCCAATTAGACACACGTTTGCTTTAGAATTTCTAGCTCGCATGGCAGTGGACAATGAATGGCCATGGAACATCTTGTGGACAGACGAAGCCCATTTTTATCTCCACGGCGTTGTCAATACACAAAATTGCAGGATATGGGCAACGGAAAATCCTTTCGCATGTGTTTCAATACCGCTTCATTCTGCAAAGGTAACTGTGTGGTGCGGGATGACAGCATCATTGATTATAGGGCCATTTTTTTTCGAGGAAGTGGGTCCTGCGGGTCCCGTTACCTGTACAGTCAATGGTCAACGGTATGCGTGTCTTTTACGCAACCAGGTAATTCCAACACTTCAACAGCATGCATGCGTGGATAGAATAATTTTCATGCAAGATGGCGCTCCTCCGCACATTGCAAAGCCAGTGAAGCAACTGCTGAAGACACATTTCGGAGATGATAGAATTATCAGCCGTCATTTTCCGAGAGCCTGGCCTGCAAGATCACCGGACCTCAATCCTTGTGACTTCTGGCTCTGGGGTTACCTTAAAAATCATGTGTTCAGTGGCCCAGTTGCAAATTTAGCGGAATTGAAGGCTCGGATTACGCACCACGTTCACAACGTGACCCCGGAGACACTCCGTTCTGTTGTGGAACATGCTGTTCATCGGTTAAAACTTGTGGAGGAAAATGGTGGACAGCATATTGAACATGTCTTGCGCAAGTCCCGAGATAATTAATAGGCGTTTCCATTGTTGCTTTTTATGCGGTTTTTGGCCCAAGGACAATTAAAAACCGATTTTTCCCATCCGATGTGGTACGACCTTGCCGTGGTGGATGGGCTTTGCACTAACAGTGCCACAACTGTTAAATGACTTGAAAGTCATGTTTTCCATCATCAAACCCGAAGCAATCATGTTCATTGACCGGTACAGTTGATTTTTTGCTAATACTGTACTGTATAATAAAAAAAAACGCTGTGGCTACAGTCACGGAACCGTGTACGAGTTTTCAGTCCCGGAATGACGTCACTTCCTGCTACGTGAAGAGAAGAGCGGTGCACGGCGGTCGCGTCGAATGTTCAAGTCACATGTGCGATGGATTTTAAAGATTAATTTTTATCATATAACGAATTATAAAGCTTTGTTAAGGATATTCTAAGCAAAATTTTATTCAATTGTGAACATGCGACTCTAGAACAATTGAAGGGGCCACAAAAAGAGGACAAAAACGACACATAAACGACGAACTTTGCTTCCCTACTGCTAAATAGAGAAATAAGGAAATAAAATGACTGGAAAATGGTTTATAAACGATGAGGGTAGCGAAATTATTTCTGCATTTCCTTTGCACGATCACAAATTTTATTACAGCTAAGCAACGAATAAATTTCCCTATTGTAGCTAAAAACTTAAATGAGCCCCTATGCCTTTCACAGCCGCAGATCCGTGAAACAAATCTCGATCACGATCCCGTGGCCGCCGTGCACCGCTCTTCCCTTCACGTAGCAGGAAGTGACGTCATTCCGGGACTGAAAAATCGTACACGGTTCCCTGACTGTAGCCACAGCGAAAAAAAAAATCATGTTTAACTTGTTTTAGTGTCAATTGCATTCCTTGACCAACTTTAATGTAAAAACATCATGCCATAAACAACTCATGCCAAAGCCGTCGTATTTCAATTCAAAATGTCACTTCTAGCTGAATCCGCTTCCGTTATGCCGCTTACAGCGCCATCTAGTGATAAATTTTGGAACTATTTTTTTCTTATCCCATATCAAATGCCCCTTCTTCAAGAATGCTCAGTCCAAATTTGAAGTCATTCGGACTCATGGTTGTTTTTTTATAGCATTTTTACAAAGGGACTTTAATTATAATCACCTTGTAGAATGAGTTAGATGATCGATTGGCTCTCTAACCGCGATAGCACTGTTTATTCAAAAGATTTATCCATAAAATTATTATAAACCTCATTTTACCATTGTGGCATTCTGATGCGATGATTCTTGAAATACTCTTTTTTTTCTCTACCTAAAGATGGTTACTGATGATCATTTAAGAAATTCATATTTTATCATTTTCTTCTGACATTCCATGTCAGTTAGGAGTGTTGCAGGATCTCGACGGGAATTGTTTTCCCTTGTATTTGTTTTTTCGGTCTTTAAATAGTGTCGTTTTTTTCATTTTGTTGTATAACTTTGTGTTTTTGTTTGAACCTTAATATCACCTATAATTCCTGTTTTTCGTATTTTTCGTAGAATGGATAGTACCTTTGCTCTGTGTTAAATTGATTGAGTTATTATTAAACCAATTAGGAGTTATAATTTAATTTTTTGAGATGGATCTGTTTACCTTCAAGTATAATTATCCCGGGCAATGCCATGCACCTCTGCTAGTTAACAATATTTGCCGTTTTATTTAATAATTGTTTGTGCATATTTAGTCTATCATTTTGGACATCGCAATCGTGTTGCTTTGTTTAGATAAAGCAACAGGGAATGCGATTATTGGGGCTGGCACTGTTTTCTCGGGGGAGATTTCCGAGAACATGGTGTTAGCCCGTGACCACCGAGAGAGAAGGCCGCAATGAAACTGAATACATTGTTACATCATCATAGATAATGCAAATTAACGGCTTATTATTGCTAGAAATACGAATAACAATGCACAATGCACTATTTATGTGATGCAACAATGTACTCAGTTTCATTGCGGAGGCCTTTTCTCTCGGTGGTCACGGTTAGCCTCCCAGTCGTTATTTGTTGGGGAGAATTATCTTGACAACGAGCTTCTTCTTCGTGTTGTGAGAAGAAGATGGAGAGTCATTTTCTAGCTGAAAAGAAATGACGATGTGGCCATCTTGGGCTAATTAAAGTTAGAGTTCCTTCAAAGAGGAATCGTCTACGTGCATTGTTGTTATGTTCTATAAGAACTAATACTCTGTATGGACAACACTGCATTTGATGCATTTTAAACGAGTTTTAAATTTTCTTACCGGAAATCAGTAGAAACTCGACTTGTCTGTCGGTGTTTGATAGAGCAGGGAGCACCCACATTGTATCAAGCTCATGGCTATGTGGCATTCGATCTCAGATATTGCTGCAGATGCAGCAACTAATTATTCCTGTCTAAACTGACGACTTCGTTGTGGTGAGTGACCATTTGATTCATTTGTTTCCCTATACAATAACCCTGCGTTTATCTTTTATGCCCTGCAAGACGACAGTTATAGTGTGCTGTTGCTTGATGTGATCAGCTCCACTTGCATGTTGAACTGGCCGCTTTAGTGCATCTTGTGAATGTGTCTTAGCACAAGAGCATCAGCAGAGCACCCTGAATATTGTTTCTGTAACCCCTATGCTGTTAAGATTTAGTTCTGAGTAACTTTTCATATAATATCTAAGCCCATGGCTGGGGGCAATGGAGCATCAGTTTCGAACAATAATAAGGTTCATTTCCGTGAGCGGTGTGTATGCTTGTGAGGGGAGTTTTGCTCAGTGGGATTGACTGCAAGCTTGTTGTTGCGAGCACTTACTCAGCAGCATGCTCAGCGCTTCACCGGGCATAGTGTTTCTGCGTGAGCGGCATCCAGCATATATATATAGAGCGCAATTAAACTGCATTACATCCCATGAGTGGGGTTTCAGTCATTCTCCCCATCCTGTTGCGAAAGTTGGGCACAGGTGAAAAGGATCACCTGACATTCTCCAACGTCAGTTAAGGCTGTTAAACGTCGTGACTTCGTACAGAATGCGTGCCTTGTGGATGACAAAGGACAGGGGGGCAGCAACCAAGCCAGCATTGGCTGGGTTTACTGGTGCTGTCCCCACATTCTCTGGAGAGGACAGTGGTATAAGCGTCACCACCATTCTAGCAAGTGTGCTTTGGTTTGGTTTATTTGGTATTAACGTCCTTTTCAACGGCCATTTCAAAACGGCGTTATAGGGGCCGCAAATTTTGCCTCGCAAGGGTTCTTTAACATGCAAACGGCAAACGACTACACGGGACCAACGACTTTACTTCCCTTCCGAAGGTAGTGCGTGATCTCAGGATTTCCCCCCTGAAAAAATCCTCGTTGTACTCGGCCGGGATCGAACCCGCGTCCTCGGGCTAGCAAGTCTGGAGAGCATGGTAGAGATTGGTCAATGGACCCCGAAGGTCATATTAACAGTGGTGAGGTCGAAGTGAAATGGAATTCCTGTCAGTGTGCCTCAGAGCATGGGTTGCTTGACCTAGATAATTATGACCAGTTGAGGACATGCTTGGGGCAAATGTTTGGCCATGCAAAAGTCACTCGGGATGAGAGCAAGGAGCTCTATGACATAACTCAGCACCCCACAGAGTTGGTGGTGTCATATGTCGATTGACTTGAGTTCGCCATTGCATGCTTTGTGGCACACATCCCAAGTGGCAGCCAGCCATGACGTCATGGTGTCGCAGCGCTTCACCCATGGCTGCATCACTGCACAGCAGCGCATTTTACTGGCTACTAATCCTCGTTCTCTCAAGGAGGCAGTGGAGGCTGCCCTCCAGTCTGAGGAAATCGAGAATAAGAGGAAGGGACCTTCGAAGGTAATTGACGCGAGGGAGGAAGCTTCTGGGGCTGCATCGTCCTCACTCCCGCCAAATAGGGGGGTTAAGGGTAATCGTGTGATGCCACCGAGAAACTGCAAACCTCAAGCTGCGAGTGCAGCTCAACACTTAGCGATTAGAAGAAGTGATGTTAAGCCTTACTCTGTCTGTTGCGCAATTTAGATTTGATCTCGACAAAAATCAGGCAGCACGTGGTGCCCAGGCCCAATGCTGGAATGGGTTGTTTCCTTTATAAGCAAGCCGGGCATTATACCCATAACTGTCCCCAGGAAGGCCCCGTGGGCTCGAAATGCTAATGCGGGCATCACAGTTAGCGAATCCTTGATGATGAACTCTGTTGAAGGAGGTTGTGCATCACCAAAGTGGAGCTGCAAGGGAGGCAATGTCCATGCTTACTAACATGGCTTGCAGTTGTCTGTGCTCACTGTAGAGGTGTGCTATCATATCTCTGACATGCCATGGCAGCCAATCAATATGACAGTTCTTGACATCAACAGCAGCTACATGACCATGGAACACTCGAGGTGAACATCCAGGGACGTCATATGGGGCCCTGTACATTCATATTATACACATTTGCGGTTCGCCCGTATGACCGCATCCTAGGAATGTATGTGTTGAATGGCCTTACCTTCCAGGGTGCAGCAATCATGATGATCAACAGTACAGATGTCATGTCACTCGAAATGTCTGCACAGACAAGGGACTTGTGCCCTGGAGTTTTGAAGCAATCATGGGCAATAAAACTCAAGCTCAGGAGAGGAAATCTAAGCTCAGTTGTAATTGCACATCTCCATTAAAACAACAGCTAATGATGGTGAAGTTACATTGGATCCAACTTATCAATAGTGACCATATGGCTGCCCGTTGGGTTGGCCCTTTTATGATCCGAGACCGTGATGACATTAGGCGGATCCAGGTGGTTGGTCTGATGTATGGGGACACCCACTGGATCTGTGAAGCCCAAGCTTGGAGCAAATTTATAGGCACTGGGCAGCGCAGTAGGAATAGATATGGAAGAAGACCGTGGTCGGTGTTTGGGAGTTCTGACAAGGAAGATACGAAGGGTGAGTCTGAGTATGCACAGTGAGATCAATAAAATGATTATTGGGGGAAGTTTGGGTCTGTGCACAAATCGTCTGGGACTCAATGTGACAGGGGTCCAGGTGGTGATAGAGGAGGCCTATCCCAGAGAATGTGGTACGTGATTTTGGTACCACAGAGGTGCGTGATTTTGGTACAATGAGAAAAGCAGAACAGAGGTAAACGCAATTCATGGTCGAATTAATGGATAATAGTCAACCACAATTGCATCCATTGTCTGTCAGGATGGTGAACCTGACGCATAAGCAGTTAGATGCTGCTGAGGGCATTGAGCACCACTATGGAGTGGTGGAGTTAGGAAGACGAGATGAACGTGGGTTATGGTCGTTCCTGGATAAGGGGCAGCGGCTTGGGTTTTTGTGAGCTGTGACACTCGTTGGGTGAATAGTTCTTTTGGGTTGTGGTTATTGTGCCATTAAATCCTGTTGTTCTCATTTTTTTGTATTTTCTTGGGTTACATATAATAGAATTGAGCATAAATCTTAATAAAGTTATAATTAGTCTCTTGTTCCGAAAATATAATATGGAAAAACCAAATGAAACAAATTAACTTCAAAATAAAAATGAAGTTTATTTAAAAAATTCTTAAAAAGACTCCCTTCCCCTCACATTAAATGTAAAACTCCTGATAAAAAGTGAAACACTAATAAAAAATAATTTTCATCAATCTACAAAAATCTGTACACAATAAAATAAAACTTAATTATTACAAAGATTTAGGTAGTCTTACATTCGCTGAATCCACACAATTAATGCACATTGTAGAAACAATCTTGGAGTATTGTCCTTTTTATTTGGTATTCAATGGGCGCCGCCATTACACTCGATCAAACATTAATCGACAAGAACAGCGCCGCGGTGGGCAAAGTTTGCGGTAAAAAGGTGAAAACTCAACTCTTTATTAGATAAAGCAATGCCTGTCGCCATTACACTCGAGCAAATAATACCAAACGGCAATAACGCCGCTGTAGCCAAAGTTTTCGGTAAAAAGGTCTATAAACTGGACGAATAACAATGAAGGACATGTGTAGTTGCTGAGAAAAAATTTTTACAATAAAAGTAACATGATAATTGAAAAAGTTGATGAAGGCAAATTTTGAACTTGAATTTTAGGGGCACAAAATTTTGAAGCACAATTTTGAAACACATTGAGAAGTCCGATACAGTCCAATCTTTAAATATTATGCCAATTAATAGACAGAAAAAAGGAGAATGTTTTCGAATGGAACCAGCTGTTCATCTTCATGAGCACATACATTAGAGAGTGATACATACAAATAAAAAAATAAAAAATGATGGAAGTCACATGACAACAAGCAATCACATGACATCCCAATCCCTATTGATGTCATGTGACGCTTTAGCCAGAGTGTTATTTGCTTTATTTATATAATAGGCCTCTTGAATAATTCTTTTTTTCCAAATTTCCTCCACCCTAAAATTTTAACTTCCCTCCAATTTATTTTATGGCTGGAACAATGACGGTTTCTGGCTAAAGCGTTTTTACAGTAATGGAATCAGATCGGTGTCTCATACTCTTCCAAACGAGAGAAGAGAGAGCGTCCAGGTTGGCCAATATAATTAACATCACAGTTCGTACAGAGAATTTCATAAATAACATTGTATTGTGAAGCTATGTTGCAAAACACCTGATCATATTTTTATAACTTTTTCAAGTTGTAAGTATCTCAATTATTGTTGATAATATTTTCAGATTTACTTTTAAAATGCATATTGGCTAGTTGCCTTTTAATAGTGTTATTGGTCTTCGGGACAATTTGAATGTTTTCATCTCTAAAACATTTTTGATAGCTTCGAATTTATAATCATAATTAATAGAAACTCTCTTTTTTGATTAACATATTTTGAGTTATTTCTTTTCCCATTTTGAAAACCTCTAACTTTCATCCAATTAATTATATGTGTTGGGCATTCACTCAGAGATATTTTGACCATTAATTTTTGTATATACAAAGGCAGTAATTCCGCTGAGCACAAAGTTCTAGCTCTTTGTATAAAATTAAGAATCGTATTAGCTTTATAGCTCCAAGAATCTTGGATTTATAGTAAATCTTGTGTCTCTTTTCATAAATATTGAACATCAGTTAATTGTGATTTTGGATGATTTACAAATCTAGGAAATTAGAGTTTCATTTTGCATGTTATTACCTTGGAATTCAAAATGGGATGTAGATAACATTTGAGAGCTAAATAATTCAATATCATTCAAATTGAAGATTATAAGTATATCATCTACATAACGTGTCCAAAGGATAATATTAGATGACACACAGGAATCATTGAGTAATTTTGTTTCCCAATGGTGTAAATAAATATCTGCTAAGATGGGTGACAAAGGATTGCCCATTGGTAAACCATTTTGTTCTTTGTAGATCTTATTATTAAAAACAAACTGACAATTATCCATACATAATTTTATAGAGTTCAAAATACAAATGACAATGTCAAAATTGAAGTAAGTTCTTATTTGCACTCAAAACTGAACTCATATTTTTGGAAAAAGAGAATAAATTATAACTTTATTAAGATTTATGCCTAATTTTATTATATGTAAATACTGTTATTATGATACTCTTTAAGCATTATGGAAACCAATTTTTACTTTTTTAGAATTATTATTAGTTAGTTCCTAAATTAACTAGAATTTCAGGTCTTATCCGTTTTTTTAAAATTCTCTCTGAGGAAATCTACTACCTCCAAATTTGCTATGATTAAATATTCTTCTGCCGATAACGATGTTCATGGAGTTATGTTCCAATCGCAGAAGAAAATTATACAAATTAATATTAAAGAGCATATACTAATTTAAGTTTTATCAAAAAAGAATCAAAAACATTTTTTAAAAATTAAAAAACAATACTAATAAATCATATTTATTTGAATACCTCAAAATAAAAATGATGTATATTCTATTAAAAAGAAACAGGCAATCAAACATCTTATAAATTAAAGAATTTGGGGGTAGAGAGATATGTGTGTGACAGATTTTTAGACCTTATTTGTTACATCACAACTCTAAAATCACAGGAGATAAAACTTACCATGATATTTCTTATAATTGTAAAGATGACACAAGGAATAAATTTAATAATACTTTAGTGAATATAAATTTTTCCAATGTGTATAATTTATCTCGAATTAAGATCCCCAACAGTTTTTTTTTCTTTTATAAATAAGGGCCTTAAATTTGCTTTAAATGATAACATCAATCTGGTGAACAGAATGGGTCACGTAGAACAAGCCCTACAACATGCTAATGATAGTGATGAGGTACGAAAGATTTGTCTGATAACATTGATTAAAGACAGAATTAAACCCATCCAAAAAGATAATTTAATTATTTAAAAAAAAGATTTTTTAAAATAATAAAAATCTCATTATAAGCAATGCAGACAAGGGCCAGATTGTTGTTGTACAAGACAAAGATTTTTACCTCAAAAGAACTGAGGATTATATTAAAAACAATTCTCATATTTTTAAATTAGAAACCAAAGAAAATTCAAAATATTTTTTTATCAAACATTTAAAAGGTAGACATGTTAAAAAAATTTAACTTACTAGATGAGGATACATCAAAAAAATTAAAACCCAAATACTTATGTCCAAATAAATTCTATACTATTGTCAAAGTGCACAATGAAAACTTTCCTATTAGACCGATTACCTGCACGTATGAATCGGCCACATATAAATTGGGTCAATTCCTAGCAACTTTTGTGAAACAAATTTTTTACTTCACTTAACATCATCAAAATTTCGTTACAGTTGAAGACTATTTTACTTAATCTTCTACTTCAAACGGCATGGAATTTATGCACCTTGGACATTAAGGATATGTACAACAACATTCCGGTCCAGTCACTCTGATTTGGATGAATTTTTTTGGTTTTGTTTGTTTTTTTATGCTGAACAAGTTTGCAATTGGGTTTTTTTCTCTATCCCTTACGGTTTTTGAGATAAATTTTCAATGTGTCCTAATTTGCATGTTTGGGATGATGAAAAGTGCACCATGGGATAGGCCACCCACAACTTCCTATTTACTGGATTCATCAAAATGGACATATATACTTCGGTTTAAAAAATAAAAGGGGGGTTCAGACTTTTGTATTCACCCTTTATAAATGATATATTTATAATCACTAATTTGAATGATATTGAGTTGTTTAGCTCTCAAATTTCATCTACTTCCCATTTTGAATTCCAAGTGAATAAAATGCAAAATGAAACTCTAATTTTCCTAGATTTGTTAATCATCAGAAATCACAATCTACAGATGTTTAATATTTATGAGAAAGAGATACAAGGCAGTAATTTACCGCACTGTAAATCCAAGATTCCTGGGAGCTTAAAGTTTATACACTTTTTAAATTTATACAAAGAGCTAGATCTTTGTATTCACTGGAATTACTGTCTTTGTATATAAAAAGTTAATGGTCAAAATGTCCCTGAATGAATATTCAACACATTATTAATTAGATGAAAATTAGAGGTTTTCAAAATGGTAAAAGAAATATCTCAAAATATATTAATGAAAAAAGAGAGTTTCTATTAATTATGATTATAAATTCGAAACTATAAAAATGTTTTAAAGATGAAAACATTCAAACTGTCCCGAAGATCAATAACACTATTAAAAGCAACTAGTTAATATGCATTTTAAAAGCAAATCTGAAAATATCATCAGCAAGAATTTACATATTTACAACTTGAAAGAGTTATATAAATATGATCAGGTGTTTCGCAACTTTGCTTGAAAATTTAATGTTATTTATGAAATTCCGTGTCCGAACTGTGATGTTAATAACATTGGCCAATCTGTACGCTCTCTCTTCCCTCGTTTGGAAGAGCATGTGAGAGCGATCAGAATCCATTACTGTGGAAACGCTTTAGCCAGACACACTGTCATTGAACCGACCATAAAATAAATTGGAGGAAAGTTAAAATTTTAGGGAGGGAGGAAAATTGGAAAAAAAGAATTATTCTGGAGGCCTATTATATAATTAAAGCGAATATCACTCTGGCTAAAGCGTCACATGACATCCACAGGGATTGGGATGTCGTGTGTTTGCTTGTTGTCATGTGACTTCCTTCATTATTATTTTTTTTTTGTATGTATCACTCTCTAATGTATGTGCTCATGAAGTTGAACGGCTGGTTACGTTCGAAAACGTTTAGCGTTACAAATTAAATCATGAAATCTTACATCGGTATTCTCCCTTTTTCGTTCTATTAATTGGAGTAATATTTAAAAATTGGACTGTATTCGGACTTCTCAATGTGTTTCAAAATTTTGTTTCAAAATTTTGTGCCTTCAAAATTCAATTTCAAAATTAGCCTTCATCAACTTTTTCATTTATCATGTTATTTTTATTGTAAAAAATTCTTCAGACCAACTACACACCTCCTCCATTGTTAGTCATCCAGTTTATACTCCAAGATTGTTTCCTACATTGTGCATTAATTGTTTGGATTCAGCAAATGTAAGACTACCTCAATATTTTTAATAATTAAGATTTACATAAGAGTAGGAGTTGAATTCTGTATAATCATTTTTAATAATTTTATTCTCTTGTTCCGAAAATATATTAAGGAAAATCCCAATGAAACAAATTAACTTAATAAATAATAATGAAATTTATTTTTAAAAATTCTAAAAAAGACTCCCCTCCCCTCATATAAAATTTAAAACTCCAGATAAAAAGTGAAACTCCAATAAAAAATAATTTTAATCAATCTACTGCAATCTATATACAATAAAATAAAATTTAAATAATTTAAAAAAATGATAACTCCATTTTAATACCAAAAAATAGAAATCAAATCAACATTAAAAACAGTTAAAAAAGTCACCCGATTTAGAGAAATACATATATTGAAAAAGACGAAACACATATGATTCGAAGGTCTTGTGGAGCTGAATGTAGACGAAACACAGATGAAATGAGGTCTTGTGAAGAAATATTACAGAAAAACACAAAAGAAACACAGTAAACTGGAGAAGAAAATCTATATGACAGTACAATGATCAGTTAATAGTAAAATTTGAATGAATAAAAAATATCGTTTACGGGATTTTTTCCCATCTTCAGTTTGTGAACTTTTGAATGAAATTTCAATCAAAACAATATATTGGAAAACATAAAACAAAGAAATCAAAACAATGATATTAAAATCGAAAAGATATTGTTTTCCGTATGATTATTATGAACAGGGTAATGGTATTGGATAGTTGAAAGCAAGAGAAGTGTTATTGTCTAGGTCATGCGTTATAATTTTATTTTTTAAATTTTTATTAGTAATTTCCATTTATTAATGATTTCTATAGATGGTTTGGCTAAATTATTTTCATTCGAAATAATGTTGATGGTTTCTTTTATTAATTTTTTTTTGTAATTTATTTCTTTAGCAATGATTTTGATTTTGTTGCAATCTGGAGTATGACTTTGGCTAATACAGTGGTTAACAAGATGACTATTTTTCTTTTTTTCTAAGTGCTCTTTCATGTTCTTTTATTCGTGTTATTAATTGTCTTTTTGTTTGACCTGTGTAAATGTGTTGATAGTCGGCACAAGGAATTTAATAAATTAGGTTAGTGGTGCTTCATTTTTCTTTATCATTATGGCAAATGTCATTGAAATTAGAAATTGTGTTTCTGTTTTGATTTTTATCGCAACACGACCAACACAATAAGTGACAAAAATAGCTCAAATTCAAAATCACCTGGCCAAAGGATGACACCGCTTGACACAGTAATAGGTGAGACGTATTCCTAACACCATCTATTTGCAAATCTCCATGAAAGTATTAAAAAATACATTTTTAACAATGTTAAAAATGTCAAAATTTTTTTGGTGGTTGTTATTAATGTCTTAGTTATGTTGTTCGTTATTTTTGGTATAATTTTAATTTTTGGTATCTGTTCTAATATTTTTTTCTCTTTGTGGAAGGTTTTATTTTTGTATTGTATTGTATTGTTTTGAGTTGTATTATTTCTTGTTGTGGTGGTGAATGCTTTTATATAAATTTTAACAATTAGTTCTATTAGATGTTTATTTTTGGCTAGGTTTATTTTCAGATTTTTCAATTTTTGTGGGATATATTTTGGGGATGTGAGATTTTTTCTTGCGTTAATTTTCTCAATAAAGGTGTGTAGATTGTTGTGATAAAAAATATGGCGTGTTAATAACTTTTGTAGGTTTTTCATATATCTCAAAATTTAGTGTATTTTTATTTCTTATAATATTTACATCTAAAAAGGTGATTTGGTTGTTTGTCATGTTATTATGGGTGAATTTTATAAAAACAACAAAAGATCAAAACAGAAACACAATTTCTAATTTCAATGACATTTGCCATAATAATAAAGAAAAATGGAGCATTACTAACATAATTAATCAAATTCCATGTGTTAATTGTCAACACATTTAGACAGATCAAACAAAAAGACAATTAATAACACGAATAAAAGAACATGAAAGAGCACTTAGAAACAAGGATAAAAATAATCATCTTGTTAACCACTGCATTAGCCAAAGTCATAATCCAGATTGGAACAAAATCAAAATCATTGATAAAGAAATAAATTACAAAAAAGACTAATATAAGAAACCATCAACATTATTTTGAATGAAAACAATTTAGCCAAACAATCTATAGAACTTAATAAAAAAAATGGAAATTACTACTAAAAAAAATTAAAATTATATGCATAACCTAGACAATAACACTTCCCTTACTCTCAACAATCCAATACCATTACCCTGTTCATAACAATCATACAAAAAATAATTCCTTTTCAATTTTAATATCATTGTTTTGATTTCTTTGTTTTATTATGTTTTCAATTATATTGTTTTAACGGTAAATTCATTCAAAAGTTTATAAACTGAAGATGGGATAAAAATTCCGAAAACGTTATTTTTTATTCATTCAAATTTTACTATCAACGTGCTACTGATCATCGGACTTTCATCTACATTTTCTTTTCCTGTCTACTGTGTTTAATTTATGTTTTCCTATAATATTTCTTGACAAGACCTCTTTTCATCTGTGTTTCGTCTACATCATCTCCACAAGACCTTCGTTTCATCTGTTTCGTCTTCTTCAATATACACTGGTGCTCAAAATTAACAGGACAAACACATTTTCGTGGATTTCTCTAAAACTACTGGACCGATTCCATTGAAATTTGATAGGGCAATAGAATAAGCTATCACAATTTGGTAGGGCAAAAGAATAAGCTATCACGAATAATTATTGAACATAACTTTCAAACCATGCTCATGAAACTATGGAATGTCAAAAACAACATTGCATTAAGAGTCTTTTTAGGAGACCAATAGGGTGTATGGTAACCTCTAACAGCAATACATCTCTCACAGCGATTCCTCATGCTGCTTATAAGGTTGTTAATGAGGTGTTGGGGCAAGGAACCCCACTCCTCCACCAGGGCAGTTCGTAGCCCCTGGAGGGTTCTGGGAGAAACCTTATCTTATCTGGTACAGAGGGTAGATTATCGCAAGCGATAATCTGCGGCACCTACTCCTACGAGGGAGTTTTGCGCCATCCCATTAATAACGACTGCTACGAGATGACAGTAGCAGTCGGGACCGACGGCTTAACGTGCCCTCCGAAGCACGGGGGGTTTCATGATGGAAAAGCTGCTGGGGATAAACGAACCAGAGGCTGTCACCAACCGCTGGAACACCAGCTATGGTCAATCGGCAAATGGGTCAGACCAAAGTCCCCCAACAGCCGCGCCCCAAATAGCTGTCCCGCCAGCGGTGGCTCTCAAGCCCAGGCCGTCACCCAACCAGCAGCTGGCCGCGCCTGTAGTTGCTGAACTCCATCGATTGGCAAGCCAACCGACGAGACAACCAGGCCACGGCCACCCCCTGGGAGAAACCTGGCGAGCTGTAATTCTCCTGCCCAGTGCATCCCAAACATGCTCTATCGGGAGATCTTGCTGGCCATTCCATCCTTTGAATATCCTCCTCTTCGAGGTGGACCAGCTTTGCCCTATGTGGACGAGCATTGTCGTCCATAAAAATGAAATGGGGACCAAAGGCACCCCTGAAAAGCCTTACATAGGGTGCTAAGATGTCATCCCAGTACCTCTGAGCAGTCAGAGAGCCTCTCTCAAAAACGTGGAGGTCTTTGCATCCGTCCAACATGATGGCCCCCCCAGACCATGACACCAGCACCACCCTAGTGGTCAACTTCTGTGATGTTAGAGGGATTGTAGCGTGCTCCTGGTTCTCTCCAGATGAAAACTCGCCGAGAATCCGTGCTTAGACTGAATCTCTACTCATCAATGAATAAAACATAGGCCCATTGTGCTTGGGTCCAGGGCTAGTGTTGTCTGCACCAAGTCAGTCCGGCTCTCTTGTGCCTGGAGTGAGTGGGATGCAGACTGCTGGTCTCCTGGCATACAGCCCTCTGTCATGAAGCCTCCGGTAAACAGTATACCTTGAAACAGAGGTTCCAGTAGCAGACGAGAGCTCGTTTGCGAGCTGAGTGGCCGTCATCTCCCTATGGTACCTGGCTGTTAGAGCAAGATACTGTCTTCTTGCCATGAGCTAGCCCTAGGGCGACCTTGTCCTGATCGTCTGCATATCGTCCCTGTCTCTTGGAACTGTCTCCATAATTCCGAGATGACATTTCTCGAAACATGAAAAAATCTCGCGCAACTTCTGCTTGGGTCTGTCCAGCCTCCAATCGTCCCACTGCTCTCCATCTTTCGGAATCTTCTAACCTTCGGTGACGTTCCATCTTTCCGTAAAATGGCTAGAATGTCCAAAACTTACACGCTGCAGCATTTTAAAGCGATATCACAAAGACGGTTATTTCGAAGTAGTTTAATTTACATATGCTAAAAAGGACTTGAACGATTATTATTAGTTAGTAGTAATCCGCATTGTTAACTTGCTTCAACCCCCAAATTTCAATGGAATCGGTCCAGTAGCTGTAGAGAAATCCACGAAAATGTGTTTGTCCTGTTAATTTTGAGCACCAGTGTATGTATTTCTCTACATCGGGTGACTTTTTTAACTGTTTTAATATTGATTTCATTTATATTTTTGGCAGTAAAATGGAGTTATCATTTTTTTAAATTATTTAAATTTTATTTTATTGTATATAGATTGCTGTAGATTGATTAAAATTATTTTTTTATTAGAGTTTTACTTTTTATCTGGAGTTCTAAATTTTATATGAGGTGAGGGGAATCTTTTTTAGAATTTTTTAAAATAAATTTCATTATTATTTTTTACGTTAATTTGTTTCATTGGGTTTTTCCGTCGTATTATTATTATTTTTATTATATTATTGGGTTTTTCTTTTTTCTAAAACAAGTATGTAGTGCCCAGCGCAACTAAGCAGAGGCAATAAGCAACATCGAATCATTTACTTTTGTTGCGTCACTTATAACAACACCAATATCAGCACAATAACTCATGTTATCAATGATGCTACTACTTCCAGTGCCTCCACTACTGACTGAAAACATCCCAAACATCTCGACATCCCTCCTTACATCATGTCTCTGAATCTTGAAAAATCTGGATTTGCGTGATATGACAAACTGACTAAGCACTTTATATGTTAAGATTATCTTTTAGTTTTTAATAGTAATTAACTTAAGTTTTCTTCGCGTGTATGTGACATTCCATGCCAGTTAGGAGTCTTTCATGGGCCAGACGGGAATTGTTTTCAAATTGTATATGTATTTCAGTCTTAAAATAGTGTAGTTTTTTTTTACAAAGCTTATATAACTTTCGCCATTTGGGTCATGTTGATGGATTAAATTTTTTGATCAATATTTCAACCGCTTCCACTGAGTCCGATGTTGCTGAAATTTTGTACACATTCGTAAAGTCGGTGACAATGCATGAATCTAAAAAAAAAATAAAAAAAATCTAACGGGTGGGGGGATTAATATGAAATAGAATTGGCTTATGTTTGTTTGTTTCCTCAAGAGATGGCGATATGTTTCTCTAATTTTGACATAAGCGTTGTTTTTTGAAAAAAAAATTTCTTCACTT
>JAHWFO010100991.1:371671-402681 GCA_023313115.1 Rhysida immarginata | reverse complement strand
TTATTATTATTATTATTATTATTATTATTATTATTATTATTATTATTTATACCAGATGGCTTGTTTGTTTTTAGTTTTTATTTGCGTAAAATGACGGCCGTTTATGGGAATAAAATCATAATCACACAAAGAACTCCGTGTTTACAGATTTAGGTTATTTACTCCTTTGGTATTAAATGTATGAAATTAGACAATTAAGAAATGAGTAAAGAACGTTTTAATTGATGGTAATCTTACAAACACCAATAATTCTTTTGTGTGATTTTAAAGGACCGTCACTTTACGCAAATAAAATCATACAAGACCCACTCAACTTTTTTTTTGGCAATTTAGTAATATTTTTTAATATATCAAATATTAAAATCAGTTATTAATTAATTTTGTAAATTCTTAGGGTCAACAGTGGCGTCCTTGAGTGATGCTTCACTGCAGTGCAGATACGAAACAGTTGCTATGAATGATTTGTTCATTTGGGTGTCTCTGAGAGATGTTTTACTGCAGGCAGTTCTCGCAGTTACTAAAAGTCAACTTTGCCAAATATTTTTTGTTTTATCTTCGAATTGTTAGTGCATATTTAGTCTAATATTTGGACATCGCAATCGTGTTGCTTTGTTTGGATAAACCAATAGGGAATACGATTGTTGGGGGGGGGGGGGATTGTTTTCTCGGATGAGATTTCCGAGAAGCTGGTTTTAGCCTCCCAATCGCTAATTGTTGGGAAGTATTTTTTTGACAACGAGCTTCTCTTCGTCTTGTGAGAAGAGAGAGGTTCATTTTTTAGCTGAGAAGAAATGACGATGTGGCCATCTTGGGCTAATAAAAGTTAGAGTTCAATCAAGAAGGAATCTTCTATGTGCATTGTTGTTATGTTCTATAAGCACTAATGCTCCGTATGGACATCACCGCATTTGATGCATTTTAAAGGAGTTTTAAATTTTCTTACTGGAAAACGGTAGAAACTCGACTTGTCCAACGGTGTTCGATTGATCAGGGAGCCGCCGCATTGTACCAAGCTCATGGCCGTTGGCCGTTCGATCTCAGTATTGCTGCAGAAGAGCCACTACTTATTCCTGTCCACATTAACTACTTCGTTGTGGGTGAGTGGCCTTTACATTTTATTTGTTTTTCGATACAAAAAAACTGCGTTTATCTTTTATGACCTGCGAGAGGACAGTTATAGTGTGTTGTCGCGTTTGAAATGATCAGCCCCACATGCATGTTGAACTGCGTGAGTGGAGAGTGTTCCTGGACCTGTTAGTGCGCCTTGTGAATGTGTTTTGAGTAAATTTTCATATAATCTCTAAGCCCATGGCTGGGTGCAATGGAGCACCAGTTTCGAACATAAATACGGCTCATTTCCGTGAGCTGTGTCCTCGCTCGTGAGGTAAGTGTTGCAGAGTGGGGTTGCGCGCAAGCTTATTGTTGCGAGCCCTTACTCAGCAGTTCGCTCAGCGCTTCACCGGGCGTAGCGTCTCTGTGTGAGTGGCATCCAGCATATATACAGAGCACAGGTAAACTGCATGAAGCCACGTGAGTGCGGTTTCAGTGATTCTCCCTGCCCTATGCGACAGTTGGGCACAGCTGAAAAGGATCACGGGACATTCTCCAACATCAGTTAAGGATGTTAAACTGCGTGACTTCGTGCAGCATGCGTGCATTGTGGATGCCAAAGGGCTGTTCAACGCTTCCCGATTTGCACCCTGTGTATATGTGACACAGAAGCTCGATTGTTCAGAGCCGGTAACCGGAACCTCCTTGTTCCAGCCACAGACGATTTCTATCTTACCTAAACTGATTGATTGTAAGGACTGCATGTGTCCATATGAGTTGCAAATAGCTGCTGTTTTGTTTCAACATGCATGGTTGAGGTGCCCCTCTTGCTCAGAGTTTATTGATAATTAGCGTTGATATGATTAATGTTAGCAATGCGAATATTTCTTGTATTAGTTGAGTAATAAAGTGATTTGTTTGTTTAGAGGTAAGTTCTTTTGAGTCAATGTTTTCCCCCTCAGTTTTCAGTTCCGAACCTTCGACAATTACACTTGCTATGTGAGGGGCGAGGGGTTGTCGCAATGTTTTAGCAGATAAGCAAATAATCATCAAATTTTGAACCTACTTTGTTTTACTCAAATTCACTGATATTTGCCTTTGCTTACATCTTTTTATTTGTAATTTCCACATAAAATAGTTTTCTTGTGCCATTTATAAAATATAGTCTTCTTTTTTAATTCTTATGTTAATTTTTAATTTTTAAACCAACTATTATTATCATTCGCTTAGTTACTTACTTGAATTTTTATAAAAATAATGTTATTGATTTTCTTTAAAAAAGATATAAAAAATTTATAAAAATAATTACCTCTTGCACACTGAAACATACTGAATATACCTTCTCAATAGAGAAATCAAAATAAGATGAGACATCAATATTCCTGGTTGTCTCCATAGACATCTATTGAATAAAAAAATGTTAATGGTATAAACTTTAATTGTATAAAATTTAAATTTACAAAAGCATAATGTACTCATATTCTGTTTCAGATGATGAGCTAATTAAAAGTAACAGAGTTGCATCAAACGTATATTCTGAAATCTTAATCTCTTATATTGTAGCTAAAGCAGTTTTAGCATAGTAATACTAACAAAAGATATATAAAAATCTCCCAAGAACGTGTGGCTAAGAACAAGAGAGATTTGGATAATCTCTCTTGCTTGACACAGTCATTAACAATTTATTTCTACATAGGTTGATTCACGACTATTTGAAATATATTGTGGAGGCTTTGTACAGATCTTGTATGTAATCGAGTCTTTGCCTTTCCTGACACATGTACCCCTTGCTAGTAATTTTGAAATTTGTAAATGATTGTCAGTGGTTACCACAAGCAGACCGTGTTTTGGAGAGGTACAATGCATTCCTTTCCAACGCAAAATATTCATATTTGCAAATAACTGAGCAGTGCAAAAAAATAAATTTTTTAATCACTGCAGTAGCTCTCCATTATATATTGAAACATATTTTAAACTTGTGAGAGAAAAATGCAGCCAGGCGTAATTAAGGCCAATGGTGAAACTGAAAAACCGAAAATTCAAAAATGGGCAACAGATACTGATGGAGTATCACAAGCAATGTCGTGTATTTTAAGTATTTTAAGTATCACAAGCAGTGGAACTGGAATTCAATCTGAAGTTCAATGTTCAAGCGCAGGATCAACCACCTTATTGACAGCGGTATAATTGGTTTACATCATTAGGTATACAAGTGGTAGCCTTCCAATGGAGTCGGATGTATGCATTGCCAATGGATTACTGTGCCATTTCGTTCTCTAAACAAGTTTGATGTGCTCGCACAAGACGCCTACTTGGAAAGCCAACAAGAAGACATTCTTCCAGTGAAAGTTGCAGTTAATACTGATAGTAGGAACAAAATGAATGCTGGTGAAACCACCTGCAGAATTTTGAACCTGCATAGTAGACATGAATCAGCCTCTTTCAAATTAAATGTAATCATGATATTCATATTTCAGGCCGACTGATTTGGTAGTCAGATTTTTGCTATCAAAAGATAATGAAAATCTTGAAGAAGCATGTCGCAGGTAGAATACCTGCAGCCATTTGTAACAGACGAAATTATACGATAATTATATGGAATTCTACTATTTTTGGGCGGTGTGTGCATTGAAGTATTCTTTTCAAGATAAAAAATAACATTAATATAAATAATAACATCATACGTGTAACCTTGTATTTTTAAATTGATATTGATGAAAAAGTTCATACGTTATTTAGAAGAGGTAATTCCTTGATGAAGTTACTTGCATAAAAAATAAAGAGTGATCTTGAAATACTGAAGCTTAATGTTAACAATGCATTATTATTTAAAATTTGAATTATTTATTCATTTATTCATTTATTTATTTAATTAATTAATTAAAAAAGCAGTAGGCAAAATGCCCAATAACAACTCAAACATTAACAAAAATGTAACTAACACAGATTAACATTTTACTAGCTATCCATTTCAATGAAAACCTTCAGGAAAATGCTTCACATTAGCTGAAAGTGTTATGTAAGTTCACAAAAATTCAAACTTGATAAAAGCTTTGGCCAAGCAGTGCAGACACTATAAAGGCAACTTTCTACCTGTTCGCTGGTGAGGTGCCTTCATGCTGTCTAATTTCTATGGTTTTCCACTTGTATTCATTGGGTTTTCTGTCCATTGTCAGTAGAGGTTACAAATAGTAGCTGGCCCACGGAATCAGTCTTTACCAGCGATTCTCAATGATCTGCATGAACTCGATTGGCTAGTCGAGCGTTCATTATTCCTCGTTACTTTGATGCCACGTGAGGTCATCAAAGATCCAAAATGGGAGACTCCGTATTTCTGAGAGAGGCAGGGTCTGTCATCAGATAATGCATATCAGCAAAAGTATCAGTTCAAAAGTATCAGCAATAGGCGAGGAATTAAGTCAGGATTATTTTTATTCCTCATTTTTGTCTTTTCTGGATTGAAGTAACTTATTTTATTAAAGATGAGCTGCATTCACCCATAGTAGTTCTCAGAGTAAAATTTTTCATATTATTTGAATAAAATCATCAATTTCTGGTAGTAAAGAATTATGACAGGGGCCCAGTCACATCCAGAATTAGGAAAATTTTGATCTCATAAAGTTAATTGTTCTTCACTCATTTCTTTATTGGTAACATGAGGACGGCCCTGATTCTTCCTAAAATCGTACGAAATAAAATCGTCACCAAGCAATAAAATACTTTAGGTCAGCTACAATGCAATTTTTAAAGGACAGTTAATTTGGTCATATCAGCATTGTACTGAATGAACTGGATTCAACGGGAGTAAAAAATATTAACTCTGAGGAAACAAAATTTTTGAAAAAAACCCCCCAGGAAATTTCACAAAATGATCATGGGCTGAATCGTATTTATTCTCTTTCAAAGAAATCAGAAGTGATTTCATAGAGTCAATATCCTATTGCTGAAATGAGCAATTTAGCCCTAGGAAAGACTGCAATGGGTAGTCCATATGTTTGATGGAGGTGGTTTCATCTGACAGCTATCATAGTTCGTGTAGTATTTCTAAATATCGCGATTCATATTCAAACAATAAAACAATCCATATTTTTGTACATTTTCTTATTATTTACATATCCATGGTTTTGGGATAACCATTCATTTAATTTTCCTCTTGCTGATAATGAAATCTTAACATGTGTTCTGTGGAAAAGTACAGACGGTACTACCCTTGTATGAAAATAAACTAAAGTCGCATAGAAGACCTCTCTACTTTGCTCGCTTTCCAGGCTTATCTTTCAGTGACGTTATTTTGAGGAAAGCAAAGTTTCAAAAGTGACTTTTCTGAAAGCGAGTCAGTACCCACTCCTCCCCCCCCCCCGCTGCTTTTGCTACTTTTCTAACTAACTTCCGCTTTTGTGGAAGCCACCTTGAATCGCCGCTTCGTTCGCTTTGGTGATTGCCCAACGTTAAAAATAGAAATTTAACGGTGTATATGACTTATATAATCTTGTACTTTGTGTTGATTGTAAATTAAAGAATAGTAAAAACCACGGAGAACAATAAAAAACATTTTCCAAAATCAATAAACCACTTAATATTTTTGAAACAATTTCAATATGTTTCTCATGTCTACTTATGGCTGACGCAGTTTAGATGCGAAAGTAACTAAAGCAGCAAAAGTGATTTTTGACTTCCGGTTTCGTCCACAATAAAAACCAATTTTCTTTGCTTTTGAAAAGCAAAGACAAAGTCGCTGTCCCTGAAGTGAAATATATTGAATGCAGCTATAGTTTAATAACACGCACTGGAATTGAATAAACATAAATGAAAAGTACAGCAAAGTCATTAATTATAAAATTAACTATTAGCATTTGAGCCATTATTAATAGCTGATTACAAATGTTGAACGATATCACAACAACACCATCGTTGCATATTGTCACAGATTTCCGTGCCTCAATCCAACTAACGCTCTGACACATCCCAGAGATGTTTGATGGTGTTGAGTTTGTGGCAAGGGGCGCTATCATGTTAAATATTAAAACGGCCATTTCCAAAGAGCTGCCAGAGAGCAGGGAGTACAGAATTGTCCAGGATATCATGTTAATACTTGCGTTCCAGCCACCGAAACGATTGGAATCAGACCAAACACGAAAGCCATCACTCACTCTCTGCCAAACTTCACAGTGGGGCACTACACAGCTTGCCAGATGACATTCTACCTGCATTTGCCATACGCAAATTGTTCCATCCAATTGCCAGATAGTGCATTGTGACCTGTACCTCTATTCAAATCATCCGCCATTTTTCGGATGCCATACCTATGCTTGGAGAGCATCTCCAGTTTATAATCATTATTATTTACATCCGCCATTGCTTTAGAGTCCATTGATGTGTCTCTTTGCACCATTACAATCTCTTTGCTGCATTGCAGCTACTGATAGGGGTAAGTGGGCCACAGATCTGTCATGAAAATTCAGTAAATACAGTGCCTTACGAACAGTCCTGATGTTTATAGTTGTTAGTAGGTAGTGTATCGAATTAGGTACATACATAATGAAGTGGCCAAAAGCGACCAATCAGCACGCAGCATTTATGTCACGTGATCCCCCCACCCTACCTACATCATTCTGATGTCATGGCGGCCATTTGCGGGTCCGTGGCGTCATGCCAGTTTTGAATATTTTTATAATTATATTTCATATTTCTTTTTTAATCTTAATTTTTCCCTTTTTTCTAATTTTCAGGTCTATGCCATTTTGAGTGTGGTCCTCGTTGTTGTTGGTGGTGGTCGTCCATGTTTTGGGTGTCGTTACTCAGCAGGCTGATGACATCTTGATAATTGACGCCTGGCAGACGTTGTCGCTGCGTGTAACCAGCATGGTATTGTCGCTATTGACACTGGAGCAATACCAGGAATAGTGATGTTGTCGTGGAGTTGCTGCATGGTAATGGTTCTGTCTGCTAGCACTGTTTGCAGTATCTGCCTATCGGTACGATCTGACATGCTTCTCCTGGCCCCAGAGCCTGGTCTTATGGCATGTGTGCCTTCCTCTTGCCATTGTCTCCAACATCGGCTTACAGCCGTGCGTCCTGCGACACATGGACAGCAATCCGTCTGGTTGACCATCCAGCCTCGTAGAAGCCAATGATCCGACCTCGTTCAAAGTCCGTTAGTTGCGTGAACGGTTGTTGTTGTTTTTGCCGAGGCATTGGGATCATTGTGCGGATTACAATACTGTTTTCACGAGGCGTTTGCTTCCTCCCTACTGCATAGAAAATCTTGCACAGGTGTCAACTGATGAGTTTAGACAGGCACCCGGACACCTTATATCAACCCAAATGGTCATGTTCTGTGAGCATGCATCTAATCGTTTACTAGTCGGAGGTAGACGAACCCTCCCCTACTAAATATGGATGAGGTCGGATGATTCCTTGTAGGTGGGGCAATTTCATTGCAATTGTGTGTAATTACCAATTAACTATTGTATTTTGTGCAACCAAAATTTTTTCAGAGATACTTTACACCCTCCTCTTATTAATTACTTTTGTTTCAAGGTGTATTGTTTGATTTTTAATTTTCAGTTGATTGTTACATTCTGTCAATTGAGAAGTGTTTACCAGAGTTGCGGTTAATGATGGTTAAAAGGCGACTGAACTCATATATACATGTTTATAAATACAGTTTCTCACTGCAACTGTTTAATTTTCTTCTACTCTCTGTGATTTTTGCATTCTGGTTAACTCTCTGAGTTGGTTGTTTGTATTTTAAATAATTTTGTCTCTCTCAACGTTAACTTCGTTTAAGGGCAAATGTGGTTAGTGTAATATTGGTAACATTATATACGAGATTTAAGTTAAATTTAGGCTAAAATTTCACTTCGACTTTTCACTGTTACTTTACTGTGTTCCCTACACAGTCCAGTGGGTAACGCATCAGGCTCTCATTCACTAGTTTGAATGATGGTCGGGGCTCGAATCTCTAGGGCCCACATTTTTCTGGCCAATCCCCGTTTTTAACCCATTATGCACACACTGTTAAGGTCAATTCTCATTTTCATTTTATTTTACCTGGCAATTTTTACACATTGTCGATGTCATTAAAAGTGATTTGTGACTTTTGTTTCCAAACTAACTGCGATTGACAGTTTTTCCTGGCATTTTTTCCTGGCATTTTTTGCAATCTAACTCTTTACACAGTTTCTCTTGTCGGTCATCTATTCTAGTCGGGTATCAATCAATTTTATTTTTATTTTTTAATAGTCGTTCCATTGATGGTAAACGCATTTATACTCTTCAATACAATGCTGTCCTAATTAATTCAACATGGAATAAAGGTTAAAATGGTTGATTTTAAATTATGAATTTACCTTCTCAAATACACCAAATATTTTCAAGTTCACTTAACTGGATTGGGTGAGTGTTTACAACCAACATTGTTTAAGATCTGTTGCTTCCTATTCGAGCTCAACAGCATTGATTGATATTTTTTCAATCATTTGTGGTTGATTTCGGGTGACTGAGCAATATCAGAGTTTTTCATTCTCATACAACTGTTTTGCCAGGGCCATTAAGCCAAATTTATTGTTTCAGTGGTATTAATATGTACGAAATGAGGTTTTTGCTGTGCAATGATTGCATGCTAATTGAGCATCTAAACTTCACAATGCCAACAAATACAAGGTATTTTTATGGTTTTCATTTTCCGCATATTGGACAGCTTTATCCCTGTCAAAAGTATTTCGACAACTGACTAAGATTGCATTGTTTACTGATCACACTGATTTTAGTTAATGTCAGTAAACAGTTTACAGTTGCCGATTTGTGCACATTATTCCTGTGAGGTTTATCAAGTGGCTGTCCACATGGTTCACAGTGATTGATGGAGCTGACTATTAAGTGTTATCACATAACCTCTCATTGATGCCGTTGAATAAACCTTTCTTTTCAGGGCAATTGTTGCTGGACAAGCATTACAGGTTTATTTTTCATACAACAGTTTTTCAGACTCTTTAATGTTACTTTTAAATGTTGTTTTGTGATAACTGACAGCCGAGGTGTCTAATGCCGCGGCACTCACACGCAGACTCGCGAGGCTGAAAACGAGACTTAGGGTTGAGGCAGAATGTTTTCACATTATGTTCTCACAGACTCCGTCAAGTAAGGGTTTTCACGGTAATAGTTATTGAATTGTTTATATTCATACGTTGAATATAAAGGCTTTTTAACATTATTTTTAACATTATTTTTAAAATTGTTTTTCTACGCTGCTAAGATGACTGAAGGGGCAAAATTGTCGCGTTTCAATCATAAATTCACCAGGTTGTCAGGGACGCAGCGCTGAGAGTCAGACAGTTTCACATTAGGTCTCATTGGCCCTTGAAATAAGGCTTTTTTCACAGTAGTTGTTGCTGAATTTGTTAGATTATACTTATTCAGTAATAGTCACTATTCTTACATTGATTATTTTTGTATTTTATTATTAATTTTAAATGTTTTTTCTGGGGTACTAAAATCCCTGTGTGCTCAATTGTCACCGTCTCACACATACAATTGTTGGGTCTGTTACCAAGGCAGAGCAGCCAGTCTCTACTAACAGTGTTTGCGCTAACCAAAGGTAAACAACTTCATGTGTTCTAGTTAGGGTACATGAAATAATATTCCCCATTAGTTTCACTCTTTTCACTTCATTAAATCTGTTTCTTTTCGGTAAATGAGTATGCAATGGTTACCATGCAGCTCAAAAATAAAACTGACTGCATTGGATGTCATCAATTCGGCAGCTGATACAATAAATATTCGCGCTAAACTACGCTAAAATACTTCGTGTATTTCACTTTGGGTATGTGAAATACGTTTGTTTGAGGTTCATACGAGTCGCCCTGTTAGTTTCACTGGTTTTCTCCCCGTTAGTCTTTCCTTTCAACAAATTGTGAGTGAAAGGGTTATCACCTAATGCAAATATATTAAGTGGCTGGTGTCTAAGTCGGGTGTTATCACATATATTAAATGCAAGGGTGACTGGCATCTAAGCCGGCAATTGATATGATAGACATTCGCACTAAACCACACTAAATAGTGTTCGTATCTTTCACTCTGGGTACGTGAAATATGCTTGTTTGAAGTTCATACGAGTCGCTTCGTTAGTTTCACTGGTTTTTACCTCTATAAAATGTTTCTTTTCCGGCAAATGCATATGCAATGTTTACCATGTAGCTCCAGTATAACATTGACCGCATTGGATATCATGAAGTTGGCAGCTGTTGCTATAAACGTATGCACTAACCCACGCTAAAAAAATCTTTGCGATTTCCAGTCAGGATGCAGGAAATAGGTTTAACAATAGTAAAGTCTTTCACTAGTATTTCGCCTCATTAAAGTCTTTCCTTTCGGCAATTTTGTGAGTGCAAGGGTTATCACGTAATTCAGATATAACATTCGCTGCGGCGACTACCACCTATGTTGGCAACTGATATGATAAACGTTCCAGCTAAACCACGTTATTAAGTCTTCATGTCTTTCACCCTGGGTACATGAAATACGTTTGTATGAAGTTCATACGAGTTGCGCCATTAGTTTCACTGATTATTTTCACCTCATTAAACTGTTGAGAACATAACATACATTTCCCTAATAGCCAAACACTGTCATACATTACTGTACCGGTGTTGCAAGGTTGTAATTCGGCAACTGAGTGTGAATTTACTCACAATGGGATGGTAGAACTCACATACTTACAATATCTCTAAGTTGACCACGTTAAGCTGCAGTCATGTGCGTGGGACAAAGTAAACACCCTCTTTGGCTCCCAAGTGTCTCGTGAACAAACGTTCTCCAAAGTCAAACGACTCAACATCTTACACAACAGCATAGTTAAGGTGTTAACAAAGACCATACGGATGTCCCAGTTAAAAAACACGATTTCGATCACAACTCCAAACACTAATATACGGGCACAAACAAATACAACTCTCTTTCATTTTATGGTACATTTCACAAATAAGCTCGATTTTAAAAAAATTACCTTTAACTGGTAAGAAAAATACTAGTTTCTATGATTGGCATCTTCAGTACAAACTATTCTTAGGGTCGCACATCTCACGTTTTCGCACAAACTCAGATTGCATACTTTCAAATAAGGATGCAATTGTTTAGATGCAGTGAAGGCTTGAAATGTAATACAGAAAATCCGTCCAAAATTTATCTAGCTTTTATACTCTACACTCGTCAGTGAAAATTCAAATCTGATGGTGGTACCACATGTATTTGTTCGATTAAGAGTTTCAATAGTGTAAAATTTGCAAATTCAATCACTCAACTGAACACCAAACAACCAAATTCAGCAGACAACACTTTCATGAACAAATCAAGGAACTTGCAATAACCACGTCTTTGGCCAAGGTTTTTTTTATCAACTGTAAGGATCAGAACCCCACAGACTTAAATTATTTCTAACGGATAAGGATTACACTTTAAGGATTACACGGGGCAACTTATATGAATCTCAAACAAACGTATTTCACGTACCCAGGGTGACAGACACGAACACTTTTTCATATGGTTTAGTGCGAACGTTTATCGCATCAGTTGCCAACTTAGATGCTGGTCCAACTTAGATGCTGGTCCCATGGTGAATGTAATATATTTGAATTACGTGATAACAAATTTGTTGAAAGGAAATACTTAAATGAGGTTAAAATAATCAGTGAAACCAACAGGTCAACTTGTATGAACCTCAAACAAACCTATTTCACATACCCAGGGTGACAGACACGAAGACTTTTTAGCGTGGTTTATTGCTAACTTTTATTCATATCAGTTGCCAGCTTAGATGACGGTTACCGCAGCAAATGTTGTATATTTGAATTACAAATTACGTGATAACCATTGCGTACACATTTGCTGAAAGGAAACACTCTAATGAAGTGAAAAAAACAGTGAAACTAACAGAACAATTCATATGAACCTCAAACAAACGTATTTCAAATCATATGAGACAAAATACTAGTGAAACTAATGGGGAAATGTAATTCATGTATGGTGACTGGAAATCACAAAGATTTTTTTAGCATGGATTAGCACGTGCATTTATCGTAACAGCTGCTGACTTGATGACATCGAACGTGGTCAATGTTATACTTGAGTTAAGTGGTAACCATTGCGTACGTATTTACCGAAAGGAAACACTTTAATGAGGCGAAAAACCACTGAAGCTAATAGGGAAACGTATTTCTTGTATCCTAACCACGGAGATTTTTTACCTTTAATTAGCGCAAACGCTGTTAGTAGAGACCAGCTGCTCTGTTCATACTGAACGCGCTAGCCCTCACCGAAGTAGCCTGTAACAGCTACGTACAAATTTTTTAATAGAAACCCACTGCATACACCTTCACGTATACTGGTGAAATAACAACAAAGAAGATAAAACAATCATAAGCTTCATGCCAAAAGTAAAAAGAATAGTTGAATTGAAGAATTAACAACTCTTTTCAATTAACTTTTGGAAAACACCCTTTTAACACTACCAGTTAATCTGTTGCTGTCAATATGTATAAACAAAGTTAATACAAATACACTCTCAGAAAATAGAAGAAAACAGAAAAAACTATCCGTCTTATTGCTCTGTGTTTTACTGATTGAGTTAATATTTAACCAACTGGGAGATATAATTTAATTTTTTGAGATTGTTCTGTTAACCTACAAGTGTAATTATCCCGGGCAACGCCGGGTACATATACTAGTCTATATATATAAAGAAGGATGTCTATTTGTTTATTTGTTTGTTTGTTTGTTTGTTTGTTTTTTATACAAATCTACATTTTTTATTCCGATCTTGATAAAATTTCGCATACATGACCTTCAAGGCATGAGGAAGGTCACTGTGTATCTCAGATTTCGAAAAAATAATAATTATTGATAAAAAATCGATATTCATGGTTATGGCAGGGCATAGTAATGAGAAATATCTCTGTGAATGCTGCACGCTGATTGGTCGCTTTTTGCCACACCAACCTCATTTTGTATGCACCTAATTCGATACTTATCCTACTGTTCTCCTAGTGGATTCTGTGATTTGTGCACTTTGTTTAGTATAAGAAAAATACAATAAACTAGTTTATCTGTGTTTTATTTGATTTTTCCGAATATATTGGCCATACATTTTCCAGTAATATGTTATATTTTCTCCAGTGATTTCACAAATTTTATGTTTTTGGATCAATAATGCAATAAGAGTTGTGTCAGTATTTTTTCATGTTTTAGCATATTTATGTAAGTCACGCTTCTCTCTTTTTTTCTTCCAATATTGACATTTTCAAGCATATATGACGATGCCAATAGAAACGTAGCCTGGAGGGGAAAATCATCTTTTAAGAAAAATGCGTTTTAAATTTCCCTCTTTTATTTGCAGCCATCTGGTTTGCCAAGAGTTGGTAAACTTCAATACAGATTTAATAGCCATCACAGGAAGGCGTAAATATCTTTCTTCTATCTATATATATAAAGAAGGATGTTTGTGTGTGGGTGGGTCTGTTTGTATGTTTTTTATACAAATCTACAGTTTTATTCCGATCTTGATAAAATTTCGCATACATGATCTTCAAAGCATGAGGCAGGTCACTGTCTACCTCAGATTTCGGAAAAATAATAAATATCGATAAAAAAATCGATATTCATGGTTATAGCAAGGCATATTAATGAGAAATATCTCATGACCAACAATGCAAGGCAAAGTTTGTACAACAATAGGTATCAACAATGGTATCAACGCGCAATTCACCAATAACAATGAGCACAGAATGATGATGTAATGTTAAAGCAATCTTTCCAAGAATTATAACAATGAACATTAAATGATGATGTAATATGGATAAGTTTCAATTTGTAACAATGCATAGAATTCCTGTTATTCAGGCTTTTCTTAGAAAAGAGAGTTCTTAGTACTTAACAATTTCTTGAAAATCTTTAAAAATGATCAGTAACTGGAGATAATGGAGAGTTAGCAGACTATTGAGAAAGACTGGAAAGACGACAGAGGAAGCACTCCTTTAGCTCTGTGATGTATTGAGCAAATGGGAAGCAAGTAAATAGAAGAATCGGCGACCGCTAGACTGTACAAAGTGATGAATGCGTAAGTTTTACTTCAACACATCGAGAGAAGAGTGGAAATTGCAACAACACTAAGTATACATCTGAGGTAAGATTACGTGAGTAAGAAATTATTTAGACTAGCAGTGGCATCCTTGGAGAGGTCCAGCCATTGTGAGCCTTTAAAAAGATTTTTTTCGAATTTTCATTAAGAATTTTTACTGTATTAATTCTAAGCATTTTCATGTGTTTATTTTTAAGATTTTGCAAAATTTAATTTAATTTTTTGAGATTGTTCTGTTTACATCCAAGTGTAATTATCCCGGGCAACGCCGGGTACCTTTGCTAGTTAACTATAAAAAAGTTAATTTTATGTTTTTTTGGTTTTATTTTTTTATTTATTTATTTAATAATTAGTACAGTGAAAAAAAGCAGTGAACTCCCTGGGACTAGTATGGTCCAAACAGATCGAAAGAAGGTCACAGGGATCCACAAAATATAAAGGAAAAAAATAAAATTACAATAACAACAACTAAAAAAACAACATTATAAACAATAGAACTAATTATAAAAATAATTAAACACAAAAAGAGAAACGAAGAAAAAAATATTTGATAAACAAAAACAAAAAAATAAAAACGAAAATGAAACCAAAAAAGATGTCTATAAAATTATACAAAAAGATACGTAAGATATGTAAGCCAGAAAATTTACAACCCAGTAGGTAACAACTTAATAGCAACGTAGTAAAAAACAAGTATGATAAACAAAGGATACGAGTAATCAATTATAGTGGAACCTGAAACTTCGGCAGAAGACGTAGAGTATTGCGTTTTAAATGATTGTAAAAACTCGAAAATCAGTTAATGAGCGCAGCTCAGATGGAAGAAAAGACCAACATTTAACACCTATAAAGGTCAAACAACGGCGACGGTAGTTACTTCTAGAAAAAGGAGGAATTAATAGTCCTGAAAAACGAGTATGGTAACGCTGATCACAGCTATTATTAGTTATAATTATAGGAGGTGAGGCACATAGTAAAGAGTTAGAGGGTTTATAAACAAAGGTGCAAACACGCATAAAGTATAATTGATAAACTGTCAGAACACCTAATTCTGAACAGAGAGGTGTTACAGATGAATGTTTGGGAAGGTTGAATAAAGTCCTAAGAAACCATTTCTGCAAGTTAAACATTCTGGAGAGATTACGGGAGGTAGACGTTCCCCCCAAAATTATACTAAAACATAATGTAGATGAATCCAAGCATAATAGAGTTGGAGAATTATCTTACCACAAAGAAAACGTAAACGAAAAATGATGCCTTGCTTTCTATTTAACTTATACAAAAGGGAATTGATATGTAGCTCCCAGGAAAGATCATGGGAGATTAAAATCCCTAAATAAACAAAGGACGAGACACTTAATAGCTGAATATCATCATAATAAAGAGAAAGAGAACTGGGGACGTTTATTACGTTGATAAAAAATCATAAACTTAGTTTTTTTCGTTTTAACTGATAAGCAACTTTTTTTAGACCATGCATATAAACCATTGAGAGTTATGTTAAGCAACGATTCTACCTGTAACGGGTCTTTACATGTAGCTAAAAATGCAACGTAATCGGCGTACAGAATAATTTTCAAAGATGAGTTGGAGCTAACAGATATTGGAAGATCGTTAACATATAAACAAAATAATAGAGACGAGAGAATAGATCCTTAGGGTACTCCAACGTTACGATTAATTGTAAAGAAAGACTTGTCAAACAAATGTAAATAATAAGATCGATCAGATAAAAAATTCTGCAACCAACATAACAGGGTACCACGAATACCAAACTGTTTATTTAACTTAATCAATAAATGATTAATAGGAACAAAATCAAAGGTCTTAGAAAAGTCGACGAATACGCCGCGGCATGATTATTAGAATCCATTTCTGTTGATACGAATTCGAAAAATTCATAGCATGCCGTTTCAACATTTTTACTAGGGACGAAGCCATGCTGATGATATGTAATAAGATTATTAGTATGAATATAATTGGAAATGCGCACATAGTATAGCTTCTCAAAAACCTTGACAAAAAAAGGTACAACTGAAATTGGACGATAATTTGAGTAAATTGAAGGGTCGCCCTTTTTAAAAATTGGTATAATACGCGCCTGTTTCAAAACCGTGGGGAAATTTCCAGAGACCAGAGAATGATCAAATAATGATGCTAGGGGAAAAGATAAAATGTGGCGTAACTGAATTAAAACTTTCGGGGGGGAAACGAGTGGATCTAGGGAATCCGAGGAATTCAAACTCCTAATAATATCACTGACCTCTTCGACCGTTGTAGGAAATACAAAATAACTATAATTATTATTTAATTGCACAGTATCATAATCATGAACTGAATCAGACAAAGGGTCGAATGAGGGAGGCAGTAGTGATTGTAGAAATATTGTTAACGAGTCTCTGTTAACATTGGTTGGAATACTGAAAGGTGACATAAAACTCCTTGAGTCAGGGATTAAACTTTTTATTACCTTCCATTTGTCCTTATTCGCATACAATCGTAAGAATAATTTATCAAAGTAATCTCTTTTAGCCTTATTGATTTTCTTAAGAAGTACGTTGGAAAAAACTTTAAAACGTTTAATATTAACTTCAGAAGGAACAAGTCGAGACTTCCGATAATACTTATTTTTGAGCTTTATGTCAGTCAAAAGATATGGAGTTATCCAAGGTTTCTTGGGTGGATGCTTTAAGTATTTTCCGAAAGAAGGACGATAAAACGGTAGATAGCGATCAAAACCATGTTGTAAGTGAGATAAGAAATTATCAAATAAAGAGTCAATATCAAGTTCAATAGATAAGAGGCTAGACCAATCTGTCAAGCAAAGGTAGGATTACAACATTTTTATCCTATGATCAGAAATTAGACGTTTATTCAAAAATTGGCTTTAATAGGATAAGATAGTGTTAAGTCAAAAATAACTAAAAGAGGAAAATGGTCAGTAATTGCAGCATCTAAGGCTTCGCTGTTACTAGGGGTTAGGGTAGAAAAGCATGAGTCAATAGCTGTATATTTATGATAAAAAGATGAAAAATGAGTATATGCTTTGATTGACATCTTAAGACCGGCAAGCATAGTTGGGTCAAGTATATGACTACAATTCGGAGTTGGTGAACTAAAGTCAATATTAACATCTCCGATTAAAATATAATTACAATTTAGTTGTCGAATTAACAATAATTGGGCAGACAACTGAGTGCGAAATTTTCTCAAGGACCCTAATGAAGGGTGATAAACAGCCATAATGACAAATCTATTGTTTATCATTAAAGTTAAAGTTTCAAAATCAATTGTAATAAAAGATAGATAGTCCAACTTTTTATATGTCCAATCTTGAGAAACATAAACACACAAACTACCGCCACGTTTATTAACTCGGCTGGAAGATATAACAGAGGGAATCTCAGAAGGGTGATAAACATCATTTTACGACAAATATTAATAATTTCGAAGAGATAGAAAGAGAGTCAAGGTTAATCAAAATTGAATCATTATTAGTATTTAAACTCCTAATATTTAAGAAAAAAATAGAACAACAACGTTTGACAACAGAGGGAGAAAAATTAGTAAAGGTGTCATTACACGCGTCAATAGAAACTGGCTTACTGAAATCATTTAAAAAAGTCATTGAACAGAATTAAAATGAGTGGAGAGAAAATAATAAACTGAAATAAACAATCAAAACAGTCAAATTAACAAATGAAAAAATAATAAAAACAAAAAACTACAAAAAGTAAATTCAAAATAAATAATTATAAACACTATTAAAAAAAATTGGTAAATAAAGGAATACCAGGTAAGGCAAGCAATTAAATTTTAAAAATAAAAAAAATATTTAAATCAAATAAATAAAATTGGCTAAGAGAACAAACACAAATTGTTTAAATACTAATTGTATGTTACATTAAACATTCAAATTATAGAAACTTGTGATAATAGGCGTGAGCCAGATAGTTCAAAAAAAAACTTAGAAAAAAATTGTGTTAACACTATTATCACAATTAGTAGAGTCATGGAGATCAGAAATGGAACGGATCCGTGTAATTTTTCCTTGAGGGTCCTTAATAAAAACAATTCCACTAAAACTCCAGGCATTGGAGACACCAAACTTGGATTTAGCTGCTCGAAGCAATCTAACGCGTGTGCCAGTGAGATCGTCAGCTACTGATATAAAATGATGTTAAAAGTAAATTTAAATATATTTTGATTTTCGCCTCTATAGAAACAGGATCTTTATTTTACATTTATTGAGTATCATTAAATTTGAGTTTTTAAATAATTTTTAAATAATTTTTTAAAATATTTTTTTTAAATAATTCGAATGAATGTCTCATTTTTCCTAAATATTGAGAGGAGTTGTTACTCACTCAAGCTACTCAATCCTCTTTGCGTGATTGGCTATGCCCATGCTAGTGTTAGATATCTAAGTACCGATATTTTTTTAATTTATGTGACAGTATAAGAATTTTTTCAAATTTTTCGAAGGGGTAGGCATAAGAATTCATATGGGAGTTATCAATCGAAGTCTTCTTCTCTAAAGTGTTTACAAGGCTTAATTTCAGACAGAATTTCTTATTAGGTTTACACTTGTTAACCCAAAGTTTACAATGTTTATCTTTTGAAAAAGTGAAATTTTTTTTGTGATGCGTGATTGGTTTTTTTATTTATTAAACTACTAGCTGATGACCCGGCGTTGCCAGGGATAATTACGCTTGTAGGTAAACAGAACAACCTCAAAAAGTTAAATTAAACCTTTAAATTGGTTAAAAAATAACTCAATCACTACAAATATAGAGCGAAGGGACTATCTATTCCAAGAAAAATCCGAAAGACAGGAATTTACCTCTTCACTGAAAAAAATCCATTCTAGGTAATATACAGGGACTTGATTTACCGAAAAAAAATTTTAAAAAATTTTAAAGGCTCACAATGGATAGCCCTCTCCGAGGATGCCAATGCTAGTTTAAATAATTACTTACTCACGAAATCTTACTTTAGATGGACAATTGTTGTTACAATTTCCTTACTTCTTTCGATGTATTTAAGCAAAACTTGGCCATTCATCATTTTGTGCAGTCTAGCGGTCGCCGATTCTTCAATTTACTTGCTTACCATTTGCTCAATACAGCACGGAAGTTAAGGAGTGCTTCCTCTGTCGTATTTCCACTCTTTCTCAATAGTCTGTTATCTCCAGTTACTGGTCATTTTCAAGAAATTGTTAGGTACTAAGAATTCTCATTTTCTAAGAAAAGCCTGAATAACAGGAATTCTATGCATTGAGTTCTATATCGCACAAACTTTGCCTTGCATTCTTGGTCATGAGATATGTATTGTTGGTCCGTGCAGAGTGATTACGAATTGCGTGAAATATCTCATGACCAACAATGCAAGGCAAAGTTTGTACAACAATTGGTATCAACAATGGTATCAGCATGCAATTCACAAACACACTGCATGAACCAACAATATATATCTCATGACCAACAAGGCAAGGAAAAGTTTGTGCAACAATAGGCCCATTGTGTTCGGATCAACAATGGTCTCAATACGCAATTCACCAATAACAATGAGCACAGAATGATGATGTAATGTTAAAGCAATATTTCCAAGAATTATAACAATGAACATAAAATGATGATGTAATATGGATAAGTTTCAATTTGTAACGATGCATAGAATTCCTGTTATTCAGGCTTTTCTTAGAAAAGAGAGAGTAATTAGCAATTTCTTGAAAATCTTTAAAAATGATCAGTAACTGGAGATAATGGAGAGTTAGCAGACTATTGAGAAAGAGTGGAAAGACGACAGAGGAAGCACTCCTTTAGCTCCGTGATGTATTGAGCAAATGGGAAGCAAGTAAATAGAAGAATCGGCGACTGCTAGACCGCATAAAGTGATGAATGGCCAAGTTTTGCTTCAACACATCGAGAGAAGAGTGGAAATTGCAACAACACAAAGTATACATCTGAGGTAAGATTACGTGAGTAAGAAATTATTTAGACTAGCAGTGGCATCCATGGAGAGGTCCAGCACCATTGTGAGCCTTTAAAAAGATTTTTTTCGAAATTTTCATTAAGAATTTTTACTGTATTAATTCTAAGCATTTTCATGTGTCAATGTGCTATGCTTAATTGTGTGTGGGGGAGGTTTGTTCAGCGTCATCCTGTTCGGGCAGGGTTTCTTTCACTCCTTTTGAAATGGGAGGGTTAGGCCTGCCCGAGATCCGGCGATACCTCATTGCAGCAAGGTTTGCTGCAATGATTCGTGTTTTTCTCTTCCCCCAACCTTTGTGGGCGAATTTTGTGTTTATATATCTACGTGTGTTCTTCAAAGTGAATAGGATACCTTTGCCACCCTTGCTGCCAATAACTATTAATATACGTCACCCGAACATTTACCATCTGTTCCAAGGGGACTTAGTGACAATCTTACCAGCGTTGCGCAATGTAGACTACCAAGATTGGGGTCACTTGCGTCTGTCTTGGTTCTTCCAGCAGTCTGACCAGGGCGAGTTCCACCGACATCTTTTGCCTCCGCCCAGATTATCCGTGGTCAGCCTTCTTAAAGGCATTGAAATCTGTTGCCTTCGACGGAACCGTGTTCTCCATCCAATAGCGGTTGCTGCACCACGGATTTTACTCCCTCCAACGTCTTCATCTATGGAGGGTGGTTAGATCTGCTGGTTGTCTACATTGTGGCATCATAGAGACAATTGAACATATATTCTTCGAGTGCTCGTTCGCCAAATCCATCTGGAATCGTTTGTGTTATCATTATGGTTTACCTAAGTTCTCCTACTCATTTGTGCGATTCCTGATGCTTTAAACTTGGATCTAGCGGTACCAATTATGTTCTTCAACAAAGAACTTTGGTCAGCAAGAGTAGACAGAGCGAGGGGAACTTTTTCCACACCGTCATCTACGTGGAAAAAAGGCTCTTCACATCTGCGGTCCTTCCTCCTCTTAGAGTGGTATCGGCTAGGTCCTTTGGTTTTTAAAAGGCGTTACGCTACATCTAAACGCCTTTGTGAGGTCATCGGAGGGGACCATAATAAAAATTATGATCATCTATACACGTTCCCATTAGCCTTCTGATGACCTTCCGGTGGAATAACGAGCCTCGAAATTGAGGCGTTTAATAACGTGTAGAAGCCTTTAAGAGGCTTCACGCATGTTAAGCATGTGCGCTTGAGCACCCTGCTAAGCCATCTATTTAAGGGTGTTCGCTGGAGCAAATAACATCTGCTCCAGCTCCAACAGCGGAAGAATGTACGACTCCGTATTGAATAATGCCCTCGTTTGGATATTTGGACTTTAATAATTCACACGTCACATCTAACCATCTGTAGCGCACGTAAGTGTCTTGCGTTTTTTAAGGGTACCTGCCCCCGGCCACCCCCGGGGGAGGTTTCACCCCCCCCCCCCCCGAACAATTTGTGACTTTAATTATTCACCATGGTGAATATGATTGCTGACGGGCCATTTTCCGTCGGCATGTTCAAGAAGGAGTTATACTCCAAAACGAGTATTCCTCCTGTTCTCCCGTCTGGCGACCCCGCTGTTTTAGTCCTACAGAGGCTTACCCCGACTGAGTCGAGGATGCTCTGTAGACAACGTAATGTGGCAGACCGTATTGTGTCTGCTGCTTCCATCAAGGTTGAGCAGACCACCGTCCACCTGAGCTATGCAGAACCCGGATATGTTCCAGTCTTTATCCGGGGTGCATCGCTGCTGATGACCGAGAATTATCTCAAACGTTACATGTCCGACTACGGTGTGGTGCATAGGGTTTCGTACCCTCAGCACCCTGATTCTCCTCTTCAAAAGACGGGTGACATCGTAGCCTACATGGACTTGCATAGAGACATTCCAACCGAGGTTGTAATGAGCGGAGATCGAGTCTCCATGTCTTACAAGGGTCAAAGGCAGTGCTGCTGGTACTGCAAAAAGACGTCTCACGTTAGAAAAGACTGTCCTCTCCTGAAGAAGTGTGACTACTGTAATAAAGTAGTCAACAAGTTCCACCAGTGCCCGGAGAGGACGTTTGCATCACCAGCAGCTCCATCATCGACTAAAGGAATGTCTCCCCAGCGATCTTCAAAGATGACATCACCGGCCAAGTCACCAGAGCCGAGCAGAGCCACGACGTCTTCACGCCCACCTCGAAGGCAGCGTACGACGCCAACTCCGCCGCTTATGGAATCTAGGAAGGAGATGCCACCACCTCCAGCGCCACTATCTGATAAACCGAGGGAGGAGATACCACACACTCCTCCCCCATCGAAGATCCCAGATGGCGCCCCCTTCCCTGAGCCATCAAGCGACATCTCGATGGTTGAGGTGGTGAGCTCTGCAGAAGAAGATGCAGACGCATCTGGATTATCCGAATCCATCTTTCCGGAGGTAGATTTTCCAGCCCTTCCTCTGCCTGAAAAGACATCGACTTCGCAGCCTTTACGGATCGCCTTTGCGCCTACGTCTGCTTCGGTGTCATCATCAGCTGAGAATTTAAGGTCATCAGATTTGCGTTAGCATCCAAATCTCGCAAGCACAGAACCAGACGGCATCACAGCAGAAGGGACGGCGTTGCTGCTTCTTCTTCTACCGAGCGAGACAGCCGCGAAAGCCATCATCGTAGCACTTCTTCTTCTTCCTCGTTCCAATCTCCGAGGTGGAAGTCGAAGGAGCCTCCACCATCATCTTTGAAACTCCAGTCTCCTTCGGAGAAGTGTCAAGAGCCAGCAACGTGATTCCACAATGAAGGTCATCCAACTGAATGTGCGTTCCCTGGGTTCGTCTTTTAAGCAATCGGTTTTATCGACGTTTATTGCCCTGTACAGGCCGGACATACTTGTGCTTCGAGAAGTGAAACTTGATCTTTCACAAGTATGGTACGATCTACCCGGCCTTCGCAGACAATTCCCTCGTGGACAATTTTTTATTAACTCTTCGTCACCGTTTGGACAAGGGGTTGCAACTATCATGTTCAACCCCTCCATTCAGGTGTCGAATTCAGGGTCCTTGTGCGACATCGAGTGCAGGGTAATATCTTTAGACATTACATCTTCTAAATTTCAATTCCGATTGCTTAACGTGTATGCTCCATGCACGATTGCAGAGAAAAGAGACTTTTTCAACGACCTACATGTATATCTGTGTTCATCATTTCCTGTAGTGATTGCTGGTGATTTTAACTGTCATCCAGACGGAGACAACATCTTTTCGTCTGGACATGCGCATCGCCTGTGCCAGCAAAATGCATTGTTTGATTTATGGCCTGTTAATTCTCGTGGTGATCTTAGTGGGTTCACATTTCATCAAGGACCCACTGTGGCATCGCGACTTGATCTTTTTTTGGTCAACAATGTGTTTGCTGGTGCAGCTGGAACAATGAAGCTTAGTCCTTGTGCATTTTCCGACCATAGTGCCATCTTGTGGTCGTGGGATCCTCCATTTGTTTCTCCGGCAATTGCTGCAGATCAAGTCACCAATAAGAACTGGTTTCTAAACGTTTCTCTGCTCAACAATGAAGAGTACCGGGGAATGTTCGTTCAGGTTGTGCAGAAACATCTCCACAATGTGCCTCCTACGCTTGAATCGTGTTTGAACTTTATAACTAAATTAAAAAATTTTTTCCGGAAGATTGGATTGGATGCAGCCAGACGTCGTCATTATTACCTCCTCATGCTGCAAGAAATATTATGACTCCTCCGTTGTTCCACCCCTAAGGAGGAGTTTCAGGCTGAAATTCAACAGGAAGAGTGAAAAAAACGCTCTAATGATTCGGAAAGCGGCCGGCGCAGCACTCAGGGCCAAACTAACCTGGGCAGCTGACGTCAGGCACATGTCATCGTCAGCCTTCGCTGAGGAGAGGCGTCGGGCTAATAATAAACATTGTCATCGTTTAATGGTGGAGGGTGAGGAAGTGGAATCTGATGACGACGACTTATCAGCCTTTCACTATAACTTTTCATCATTTTTTAGCCCACCAATCATTCCGTCAGACACCACGAAACACTGGATAGAGGCATTGAGACCTTTTTCTGTGGAATCAGATTCGTTTATAACACGTTCCCTTCACCAAAGATGAGGTCAAGAAATTTCTCTAGGCAGATGGCCGTAATCAGTCCAGCCCAGGCTTAGACGTCATTCCATATTCCTTCTTTAATTCGTCATGAGAACTTCTTGGGCCTTTCCTGGTGCGAGTCTTTAACTCCATTATTCAAGATCCGTCTTCCATCACACAGAACTTTAATAGTGGGGAAAATCATCTTGCTCACCAAATATCCAGATCCAAAACTCGTAACCCAGTGGAGACTGATAACATTGTTGAACGCTGACTATAAAATCTTCACTGGGGTGTTCCAGCAATGATTAAAGCTCATCGCCGACAAGTTTTTCGATCCTGATTAATCCTGCTCAATATCATCACGCAGGATGACAGACAATCTTATTACTATTCGGTGTGTAATGGAAGAAGCGCAAGTTCGTCAACAAACTCTTGCAGTGTTAAGTCTCGACCAGGAAAAAGCGTTTGACAAGGTGAATCACGAATTTCTATTCCAAGCGTTTCACCAGCTTCATCTTCGGACTTTTGCTGTGATTATTTCTGCACTGTATGCATCGGCCACATCATGTGTGGCGGTTAATGGCTCCACATCGTCTTCGTTCGAACTCCTAAAAGGTGTCAGGCAGGGATGTCCTCTGTCACCTCTCCTGTACATCTTCTATTTGCAGCCATTACTGCAATTCTTCAACCGCCACCCGGAGGTTCGGGGATATGAGTTTCCAGCTGCGTCCATCAATATCAGGACTTTAGCTTAGGCCGACGACGTCGTGTTGTTTGCTTCGGACTCATATTCCCTGAACATTTACAAAGAAACTTTCGATCACTTCAGCACTTCGACGGGGAGTACCATCAACCTCGTCAAGTCGAAGGGAATGGGAAGTGGACAGTCGACAAGCTCAAATCATTCCCAATAACATGGTGTGGTCAGATCACAGTGCTTGGTTTTATTTTTTTCATTTCTACCGGACATGGACTCAATCCATTGGCAGCAATCCATTGGTGGATAAGCGTATTGCCCGCCTTGACAGGAATTTTTGTTTTCCCACGTCAATGCTTGTCAAGGTGCGGTTTGTGCAGACTCATATTCTATCGTTGTTGTCTGCAAAGTGCCTATTCACTTTACCATCAGCAAAAATGCTGAGCAAAGTTCGCAGTTCCATTGTTAATTGTGTGTGGGGGAGTTCTACTCAACGTCATCCTGTCCAGGCAGGTTTTCTCTTCACTTCCTTTGAAAGGTGGGGGGGGGGATAGGCCTGCCCGAGATCCGGCGATACCTCGTCGCAGCAAGGCTTGCTGCAATGTTTCGTGTTTTTCTTACCCCCCCCCCCACCTTTGTGGGCGAACTTTGTGTTTGTTTACCTACGAGTGTTTTTTAAAGTGAATAGGTTACCGTTACCTCACTTGCTGCCAATAACTACTAATGTGCTTCACCCGATTATTTACCATCTTTTCCAAGGAGACCTAGTGACTATTTTACCAACTTTGCGACAACTTGATTACCAGGATTGGGGTTATCTGCGTCTGTCTTGGTTTTACCAGCTGTCTGACCAGGGCGAGACTACCGACATCTTTCATCTCTGTTCAGATTATCCGTGGCCAGCCATTTTAAAGGCAATAAAAGCTGTTGCCTTTGATGGAACTGTGTTCTCCATCCATGGATTTTACTCCCTCCAACATCTTCATCTAGGGAGGGTGGTCAGATCTGCTGGTTAACTACATTGTGGCATCATCGAAACCAGAAGTCATATATTCTTCGAGTGCTCGTTTGCACAATTCATCTGGAATCGGCTTTGTCTTCATTACAATCTGCCTGGGATTTCTTACCAGTTTGTGCGATTCCTGATGGATGACTCCACCGGTATTTCATTGAAATTGGATCTAGCGATACATATCATGTTCATGAATAGATAACTTTGGACGGCTAGAGTGGATAGAGCGAGGGGGTTTTATCCACACAGTAATCTGTGTGGAGAAAAGGATCATCACAACTGCGGTCCTTCCTCCTCTTGGAATGGTATCGCCTAGGTCCATTAGTATTCAAAAGGCGTTTCAAACCAGCACTTCGACGGGGAGTACCATCAACCTCGTCAAGTCGAAGGGAATTGCGATTGGGAAGTGGACAGTCGACAAGCTCAAGTCATTCCCAAAAACATGGTGTGGTCAGATCATAGTGCTCGGCTTTATATTTTCGTTTCTCGCGGACATGGACTCAATCCATTGGCAGCAAGTGGTGGATAAGTGGTGGCTCGCCTTGAAAGGAATTTTTGCTTTTCCACGTCAATGCTTGTCAAGGTGCGGTTTGTGCAAACACATATTCTATCACTGTTGACTTCTAAATGCCTATTCACTTTACCATCGGCAGAACTTCTTCGCATGATTCGCAGTGCTATTGTAAATTGTGTGAGGGGGAGTAGTGTGCACCGTCATCCAGTTCAGGCAGAGTTTCTCTTCACTCCCTTTGAAAGGGGATGGTTAGGCCTGCCCGAGATTCGGCGATATCTCATTGCAAAACTTTGTGTTTGTTTACCTTCGAGCATTCTTTAAAGTGAATAGGTTACCGTTACCTCACTTGCTGCCAATAATTACTAATGCGCGTCACCCAAATATTTACCATCTTTTTCAAGGGGACCTAGTGACTTTTTTACCATCTTTACGACAGATAGATTACCAAGATTGGGGTCTTCTGCGTTTGTCTTGGTTTTATCAGCAGTCTGACCAGGGCGAGACTACCGACATCTTTCGTCTCTGTCCAGATTATCCGTGGTTAGCCTTTTTAAAGGCATTAAAAACTGTTGCCTTTGACGGAACTGTGTTCTCCATCTAATGGCGGTTGCTGCACCACGGATTTTACTCCCTCCAACGTCTTCATCTATGAAGGGTGGTCAGATCTGCTGGTTGTTTACATTGTGGTGTCGCAGAGACTATTCAACATATATTCTTCGAGTGCTCGTTTGCTCAGTCCATCTAGAATCGTCTGTGTCATCATTTTAGTTTACCTAAGATCTCCTACTCGTTTGTGCGATTCCTGATGGATGACTCCACCGGTGATTCATTGAACTTGGATCTAGCGGTACCAATTATGTTTTTAAATAAAGAACTCTGGTCAGCAAGAGTAGACAGAGCGAGGGGGACCTTTTCCACACCGTCATCTACGTGGAAATAAGGCTCTTTACATCTACGGTCCTTCCTCCTCTTAGAATGGTATCGGCTAGGTCCTTTAGTTTTCAAAAGGCGTTTCACGTCATCTAAACGCCTTTGTGAGGTCATCGGAGGGGACCTAAGTAATAATTATGCACATCTTTTTACATTCCCTTTAGACTTCTGATGACCTACCGGTGGATAAACGAGCCTCGAAATCGAAGCGTTTAATAACGTGTAGAAGCCGGTAATAGGCTTCACGACAATCATTTTAGGCATGTGCGCTTGAGCACCCTGCTTAACCATCTCATTAAGGGTGTTCGCTGGAGCAAATTCCATCTGCTCCAGCTCCAACAGCAGGAGGAATGTAAAGCGATCAGCCTGGAACCGAGCAGATGAACCTATGCCGAAGTGGAGGAACAATTGCCCCAGGAGCATAACGGAAAAACTCAGACCCGGCATCGCAGCCATCAGCCACGGAGAGCCAAGGTTAGCTCTTTCAGTAATCAATCTCGGAGTATTCCAAGGTATGCTGATAATCCATTACTATACAATTTGGAGCTGCATGGAGAAAACCATTCGGGGAAAAACCCAGCCGCCTCAACAGTGACGAGCTCCCCAGGCGGGACGAGGAGACACGATACTAAGGCAAGTCCAATCAATTCCGAATTAGTTTTAATTTATGATTTCTCACCAAAGGCCGAGGAAGCAAGTGGATTCGCCAGCATTGGATCAGAAAGGCCACGGGACCCAGATCTAATTAATCAAGACGAGCCTTGCCGAGTAGTCATCCAGAAGGAGGAACCGTTGGATACAAATTTGTGTACGGAGACCACTCCAAAGGATACCCGCACTGCCCACGCCAGCCGAGAGGAAAGTTCCTGGAACGCCACGAGGAGTACCGACCACTTCAGTGACCCGACCCGCGCCCGTTCGGAGATCGCAGGCTCCGCAAGTGCGCTCCGCGTTGAGATCTCGCGCTGCGAGCTGCGCTTTGCTGCGCTGCATCCGTTGCAGGGTAATGTGTTTAGTCATAGATTCATAGCATTAGAACTTCTCATCATTAGATTGATTAAGTGCCAATGTAACTTTTGCCTCTCACTACTTGCTCCTTATCTTACTCTTGTTCAGAATCGAATTCTAAGCTTCCACCGGAATAGCCAAACTCTTTACTTAGCAAGGTGTAACTCAACTCTGCTAATCATAGTTGTCCGATTTATTTCTATTTTTATCCAGAAGATTTCGACAGAGACGGATGGCCAGGCACTGAAGTATCATTACCCGGATGCGAGAACGACACACGGAAAGATAGGTCCAGGATTGACCAAATGTCATATCGCACTACCAGGGAAACTGGATGGGCATCGAGACTAGGATGCTTATGCTACAGACTTCGCACGTAGAGATTTAATTTTCATTGATTTTTCGAATTTGTATCTCTACTTTTGTGACAAGCACAATTAAACTTATTTCTTATCAACATTACCGCCTCCTCCTTTCTCTTTCACATCACCTTGCAATTGCCGTAAATTCTTTAAGAAAAAGTCGTGAAATTGATTCAAGGAGGATTTCCTGTGCTGAAGAAAGTTATTGATGAGGTTGACGGTACAATAATCAGTTGCGATCCTAAACAACAAGCATCAAATCTAACAACCGCTTGGAACTAAAAAAAAAATTAAATATATAATGATTTGTAGATTAAAAAAAAAGATGAGAACCAAGAGTAAGTAATTGATCAGAATCAAAGTCACTGGCTGATGAGTTAGATTAGGAGAAGCTGAATGGTCCGGACTATGAGGAAAAAAATACGCTGGATACAGTTGAAGACGAATAAAGATTCAAGTTCGTGATCTGGGAAGAGCCTCTCAAGAAAAAATTTATTTAAAGTTTGACAAAGGGACTTCGGAAAAAAAGAAAATTAGATAAATAATAAAAAATTCAGAGCGAGAAGTAAATAATTGAAAATAACAAGATTTAATTGAATTACGTTGAAGAAAAGACTTAAAACATGGAATTACTAGGTTATTCAAAATTAAAAAAAAAAAAAAACTTACCTCGTCACATGGTGAAACACGAAGGAAAAACCATTAACAAATACACAGCAACAATTTAAGACACTACAACATAGAAGGAAGGGAAATAGTTGAGTGAGAAAACAAGAGGAGAAATCCCAAGCGACGAGGAAGAACGATTCACCTAGATTACTATAAAAATAATTAGCGGAAAATAAAAAAAGATTTTTATATTTCTTCTTTTTTTTTTAAGAGTGAGAGTAAAACAAATAACTCAATAGTAAAAAAAAATAACTCAATCGTAAAAAAAAAAACTAAACGGGAAAATTAAAAAAAAATTTCTGGCCTGAAGTCACAATGTCAGGTTATTACCAGGCGGTAGAAAAAAGTGTTCCGAAGTAAGAGAGTCTCATTTCAAAAGATCCAATGGGTAAGAAATCAAGGAGGCTTGACAATCACGGAAAGTCAACAATGCAGCAGAGAAAGGTAATCGAAAGCAGCGGGTTATCGGAAGAAATACACTTTGACAAGATCATCATCTCGCGCTGAAAAAGGTTCTCGGATAGGTCCGGACGATGCAAAAAATAGCTTGTAGAAATCTTGGCTGCACCAGCTAACGACAACGGTAGACATGGTGTAAGAGAAAGGAACCGGAATCATCTTAGAGAAACGTATGCGGTATGGCGTCCATCTCTGTAATCTACACGCAAGACAGCGGCATATACATGGCTGGTTGTAGTCCAAGGATCCTCTGTGTCGTAACGAACCTGGGCGAAATCAGAACAAGGGTTATAGGTTTCATCTTGATGAAAGTCAAGTTAATCTGGAACGACAAAAGACTAATCATGCCTTAACGGGATTCTATCGGCATGGCAGGAGGGATGAGGCCAACTCGCCTGTCTGAAACTGCGATCCCATAGTCGATACCAACTCGTTGCTACTGCAAGACTGACCAATCACCAACAAAAAATTTTTTTTTTTTTACAAACGCTCGAGCCAACTCAACCTTTCATGGTAATCATTATCAATAAACCCATGCAGCCAATCTTGAGGACCTTGCAATTAACTGAGAGGAGACCAATGAATTTCTAATTTGTCTCTAACTTCACCCGAAAAAAAAAACAAATCGCCTTTAGGCGAATTCATACATTTTCCCTTTTTAATATAAAACTTACCTCCACGAGCGACTGTCTTTAAACAAATATTCCTAACTAGGTTTGTCTGGCCAGACTTTAAAAAAATTCATTAGTATTTACTTCTAAATGAAGTTACGACAGTACTAACTCGTAGAGCTAAACGCATCAGAACGCGTTATGTGAGCCCTTTGATTTATAATTACATTAGAGGGGGTCTGTCACATAAAAATGCGACAATCAGTTTATCCGATGTCCCCAGCCGGGGAGCAATGTTGGATTTTCCGCGCCGCCATCTATTGACAATATGCCGCTAAAACAAAGCATTAAATCAATAGACGGGCGAGCGGAAGCCAGCTCTCGGCGAAGGCAGAAGCGGTATAAGCAGGAGCGCCGTTTTCAAAATCGCGATCGGGAGCAGAGTTTAAACAGGAGAGAGAACCGAGCCTCTGGAGGGATAGGACGTTCTAAAAGAGC